>APFE031462378.1:58689-87727 GCA_000404065.3 Pinus taeda
CAAAAATCAACAAGCAAACTTTTACAACTTATCTCAGCCTTGCTGAAAAACTGCCTTGCTGAAACTTCGCTGTTGTTACTCCGCTGCTGAAACTCCGCTGCTGATACTCCGCAGCTCACTGTCCAGAAATCTCCCTTGCTCTCTTGCTCTCCTTCTCTCAATCTGCTCATGAAAGAATTGAATCGAATGTGATCTTTTCTTTTTTTTCCTCCCTTAATATAACTCCAAGTGACTTTTGGGTGATTCAAGTGACTTTTGGGTGATCTCTAAATCCAATGGCTGAAATAGATTTAGATCAATCGCTGAGATTAAATGCACATTTAAATCTCACTTTCTATTTTTTAATTCACCCACTTTAATAAAGACCCACTTAGTCATTTATTTCCAAAGTCATTTTTTCCTTTCTAATTTTTCATTGACTTTATAAAAGTCACTTTAAAATTAGACAGTAACTTTATCACTTAAAGTCACTTTTAAATTAGATTTTAACTTTATAAAAATTATAAAGTCACTTTAGGAGAAAAATTAAAATCTTTTGGACACTTTTCCCTAGGCCAAAGATCAAAGCCTAAGGGAACCACCTGTCCTCCAGTACCAAATTTCAACACACAGATGCATTTTCCTCCTTGACTGACATCTCAGGTTTTGGCTTCTCTGCCTGTGTAACTCACCTAACTACCATTACATCGAAATATCATGGTGGTTCATTCTTCACTCGTGAAGGTTCATGGTGGTTGCATTCAAAGCACTAAGAATTGTATCCTGAACTTTCCTTTGGATATGATAAGGCTTCTCCAAGTAGTAGTGGCGGAAACTCTAGCAATGAATCTCCATAACAGTGCAACAACAAGTCATCTATGAAACTGAACAAGAGAAAACATGACACTGCAAGCAACATTGACAAAGGAGACCAAAAAAAAAAAACTGCTATTCGGTCAAATCGTGCGGTAACTCGTTTAGGATCACTGGAAGGTAGTCCATGTCGAGGCAACATCGTTGTTTCTAAGAGGGTAACTGATGGTGATGTACAAAGCTATCTGAAACAAAACATTTCTATGGTCTTGGGTAGTGCTAGAAACATAGACAGAGTTTTTGGTAAAACTTAAACACAAGGATCATTGGGAAATGTCACTGCGATGAGAGTTGAAAATTTCCAAAATGGGCAAAAGGTGGAGCACTCGGCGTCACTTGGAACGATCTTGGCAATTCAGGTAGGATCAAGAAATGATGTTGTTGATAATTACCATGTTTGAAGAGGCAGTGGATCGGTCTCGAGGGAATTCTTGATATGATGGAAAAACTAAAGATGTTGCAGGTAACTCCTCGAGTGTGTTGAGAAAGAATGGTTATTCTAGGGAGAGATCATCATTTAGCCACTTCCAAGTGCAGTACAGTTATGCTAAAGACATAGGTTGTTGTTTTTATGTAACCCTTTGAAGTGAAGTGAATCGCCTGTGTCTCCGATGATTGAAATTCACCAGGTCGCAAATTCTAACTCTGAGGGGGCTCCCAGGCACTGGTGGCTGTTGGAGGTAGAAAAAGGAGCAGGTCGCAAGTTCAAACTCCAAGGGGGCTCCCGGGCACCGGTGACTGTCAGAGGCAGAGAAAGGAGGGGGTCCCGGGATTCGATCTTGGGCATAGAGAAACGATGAATGGATGAGGCAACAGATCTTCATCACAAAGAAAAGAGAAATGATAGACTAGGGGCAACGACAGGCTCCCTTTTATTTGTTTATCTCTAATCTGAACATGGGCATTCGTGCTTATGATGGTTATGCATTCGAATCCCGAGGCCACTATAGCAGTGACAAAACAACTGCTCAACAGCATATATTTTCCTGATTTGCATGCAGAGCAAAGGGTGATGATGATGCTACTCAACAACATATATTTTCTTGATTTGCATGCAGAGCAGAGGGTGATGATGATGCTACTCAACAACATATACTTTCCTGATTTGCATACAGGGCAGAGGGTGATGATAATGTTGTTAGGCCTTAAATAAAATCATTGGAGTCGTAAAATTGCGAAGACATATCAATAGTGTTCTGTTAAGTTTGATATTGTTGTCATAGCCTAAGAGAGCTTTGCCTTCAACTCGCTGGGATCTTTAAGTACCACATTATCCACTGAGGAAACACTCTGACTCCAATTGTCCATAGAATCCTTTGGTGTTGATCCATTCTCTAATGATTGTTGTTCAAGAGAAGTGATCTAGACTGAGTGGGGTTTTATTTCTGACGGAGTTGAGCCAATATATATATATATATATATATATATCACCATTAGACCAGGCCTAACTTCTTCCTTAGACTAATTTATTTCTGAGCAGAAGATAGAAGAAGATGTGTTTATTTATGAGCAGAAGAAGGGTTGTAGTAGTGTGGCAGTGAAAGAGGAAGAGCCATTCTTTTGTGCACCCAATTATCACTTGCGTTCTCCTCCAGTTCCAAATTTGTGTGTGCCTCTTGGATCGCTTTTTTTATGCATGTAGCCACATATACATCAAAGAGTGAGTTGATTTCTTACATCCCTAGTAGCTCTTTTTGAGAGAAATATGAGATGTTCTCATCTCTGTAACAGGCTAGGAGCCTATCACTACAAATCTGCATTTCCTATTCTTGTAACAGCTCATTCTTGGAAGGGGGCGGACTGATGTGATTCATGTAGCAGCTTGTTTAAAGTGCCAAGTTGGGTTCAAATAGTCCCAAATCAGCCCATTAAATCTTTTTCTATTGGGATAAATTACGAGGTGTATTCTCTGCATTAGTATTGTAAAAGTTTGGCGTTCTCTCTGTGCTAGTTTGAAACTTTGAAGGTTGTGAACTGAGTTTTATTTATTTTAGATTATTGTTGATGAATTGAGTTGAGCTATTAAAGTTTAAAAATGACTCAAATTGGCAATTTATTAGAGTTATTAAGAACTCTAATTATGTCAACTACTGAAAGCACAATCAACATTAGTAAGGAAACTCTTTTTGACATTCAAACTTGCTTGCAACATACACAAGAGAAGATTGATTTTTTGCTACTTGAATCTCAGCTTCAGCAAGATGAGTTACAACAGCATAAGTATTGTGACATCCATCAACAACCAAAAATTGATCAGGTCATTGAGCCCCTCTCAGGAGCAGTTGTACATACAGATGCAGAAATTCAGTCTGCACTTCCCAACTGGTTTATCAGACATTGGGAAGAGCTTGTCCACAACAAGCACAGAACTGATCTTATATATGACAAGGACATGTCCTTTCATATTCCAGATTACTCAAAGCCCATCCAATTTCAGAGTGTTGGATTCCTTCATGACAATTCACCTTCAGTTGTTCAAGATTCTACTCTTCTTCCACAGTGACAACATGAGATTGTGAAATGCCAACACTGTGACCGAGTTGGCCATAGGAAAGATCATTATTTTGATCTTCATCCATGTAAGCATTATCATACTACTAGTCATTCTTCAAAAATATGCTTCAAAAACAAGCCTCCTCCTGCAAGAACAAAGATTCATCTTGGATGGATCGCTTCTTGGCAAGGGGCATCAACAGCCAAGAAGATATTCCAGTCATATGTCTGAACTTGTTCGAGAGTATTGAACAATCTTGCAGTTGAGTTTTCTCCATCATCTCACCTTGTATCTGACATGGGGGCAAATGATGGTCATCTACAAGCTTCAAAGCCACATCAAGCGAGCCTAAGCCACAACTTGCCATACAAGATTCAGAGTTGTAGCCAGAGACAAAGATGCCCCTGAGCATGCCTTCAGTTGGTGATGCATCTTCAAAGAATTGGGGAGACTTCCTCTAGCAGAAGACTTCAGCTTCTTGCCAAATTTGGAAGAGTTCCAGGAATTTCATTAAGTATTCCAAAGTTGTTGGTCATCCTTAAACCATCACAGGTTGAGACCTCCATTTTTAGGTTAAGGTTCTCCCTTTTATGCGGGGTGAGACCTCCCTTTCATGGCTGAAGGTTTCCCTCTTCAAAACATCAGGAGCAGTTCCTCTAGCAGAAGACCTAAGCTTCATGCCAAAATTGGAAGAGTTCTGGGAACTACACTAAGTGTTCCAGTGTTGGTGGTCATCCTTCAACCACCCCCCTTATACCAACATTTCAGAGAGCACATTCAACCTAGTGTTGCCATGCATGTTTTTGCATACTTTGTATTACAACTGTCTTCTTGGTCTCATGCATACCCCTTCGGATTAAGGGGGGGAATGTTGGACACCTAATCCTCTATGGGTTGGTGTAGAATGTGAACAACCACTAGAGTCCAAGAGACCTTGGGATGTGGAACCCAACGGTCACACAAATGTATCATAAATGTATGTCATGTCAATAATAACGCATTCAATGTTTTATCATCCACTTTTATTGTTTACATTCCATGTGACTTTAACATCAACATTGCAGAATAAATGGGTTTACATGTTGAAGGAAGAAGATGGAGGTAGACTTTACACAGAAAAAGGTGTTTACACAGAAAAAGGGTATAGACTTTGATGGGATATTTTCTCCTGTTGTTAAAATGACTTCAATCAGAACTATTTTAAGTCTAGCAATAGCTGAAGATTTGCATCTTGAGCAGTTAGATGTAAAGACAACCTTTCTCCATGGGGATTTGGAGGAAGAGAGATATACGCAGCGGCCATAAGGATATGAGGTAAAAGGGAAGGAAAAACTAGTGTGCAGATTGAAGAAGAGCTTGTATGGCTTAAAACAGGCTCCAAGGCAGTGGTATCTAAAATTTGACAGGTTTATGTCTGAATAAGATTATACTGGATGTCACTCTGATCATTGTGTTTATCTCAAAAGGCAAAATGATGGCAGCTATATTATATTGTTATTATATGTAGATGGCATGTTTTTTGCAGGTTCTAACATGCAGGAAATAAATGTGCTCAAAAGAAAATTGGTGAACTCATTTGCAAGGAAGGATTTGGGTGCTACAAAACAAATCCTTGGTATGAGAATAACTAGAGATAGGAAGAATCGAAAATTAACATTGTCTCAAAGTGAGTACATAGAAAAGGTGTTGAAAAGATTTAATATGCAGAATGCAAAACCAGTTAGTATACCTTTGGTTAGCCATTTCAAACTAAGGAGGTGTGTCCCAAGACTCAGGAAGAAATGGCTTATATGTCTAAAGTTCCATATGCTCAGCAGTTGGAAGCTTAATGTATGCAATGGTCTGCACAACACCAGATATTGCACATGCAGTGGGAGTTGTAAGCAGGTACATGAACAATCCAGGAAAAGAACATTGGATGGCGGTGAAGTGGATTCTCGGGTATTTGAGAAGTACCACAAATCAATCATTATGCTTTGGTGGTTCAAAAATTGCTCTACAGGGATATGTTGATGCAAATATGGCAAGTGATAGAGATAATAGGAGGAGCACAACAGGGTATGTGTTTACTGTAGGTGGAACAACTGTCAGTTGGGTTTCAAAACTGCAAAATGTTGTTGCACTCTCATCGACGAACGTAGAGTATGTTGCTGCTAAGAGGCTAGTAAAGAAATGATTTGGTTACAAAGGTTTATGGATGAATTGGGTAAGAAGCAGGAGTTGAGCAGATTATACAATGATAGCCAGAGTGCCATACATCTTGCAAAGAACTCTGCATTTCATTCCAAGACTAAACATATACAGATCAAGTATCATTTCAAACAATCAATGTTGGAAGATGGACACTTGAAGCTAGAAGAGATACACACTAGCCAAAATCCTACAGATATGTTAACGAAAGTTGTAACCAGGGAGAAACTGAGATTCTACTCGGTTTCAATTGGTCTTCAAGTATGATGATGAAGATGATAAACAACCAGGTCCAAAGTAGAATCATTGTCCAACAAATGAAGCAGCGGTGGAGTTGTTATAATCAGTCTCCAAATGGGAGATTGTTGTGTATGGAGTTTGATTATCTTCTTTATTCAGAGGTATCGCCGCATTGGACCCCATTTTGTAATGTGGCAGCAACGCCGCCCGTTTATGTGCACCGCCAAGGGGGTCTAGGGGGGTCAATCTGGGACGTTCATTAGCCATACATTGAGCGGTAGAATTTATGTTTATTTAGGGTTTTTTTTCCTAGAAGGAAACCCCTCACTATATATGAGGGAATTGTATTATGACTATGTAGATCTATATTCTGAGCAAGAAAGACAGAGGAGATTGTGTGAGAGCGAAGAGGAAACTACAACGAACCTGTTGTAGGTTGTATCTCTTCATTTTACTGGATAATAAAAAAAGGAAGGACTGGTTGTTTCTCTGTAGATGTATCCAAAATTGGGTGAACCATGTATATCTATGTCTTTCTTGTTTTATGTGTTTTATGTGTTTTATGTGTTTATATTTCTACAATATTTTATGTGTTCCATTGCTCTATAATATGTAGTTTTCTAACAGGGTGAAAATAGGCATAGACCAACCATTTGGGAATGGGAGAAGATGAATATATAGGCTAGGAAAGGGAGTTAGGACCTCTCAGAATATAGGATTAGGCCCTTATCTCAAGGAGGTAGCTAATAGGGATAAGACCAAGAGGCCAAGTTGGGAGAATTCGACCTCACCTATGCCAAACAACCTCCAACTTGCTACTTTGGAAGCTTCTAGATCATGAAGTTTTTCACCCTCTTAGGAAAGCTTCCTTTTTGGGATCATCGCGAGTATACAAGGGAACAAAGTGATGCCATCGCAGGTCAATTTCAGTGCAATAGGCGATCATCGTTGTTTTGAGTCTCATAAGCACGATGATTCTGAAATTAGGGTTTTAGAGCTATTTCTTCCTGGAAAACTCAAGGCATTTTCCAGTCAATGTCTTAGGAAGGATTCGAGTTGCATATATAGAATAATACACTGTGTAATGGTCATGTTTAAGGCACTTAGGGGTATGTCACAAGGAATTGCATGAGGTGTGACAAAATACTATGTAACACACCTCTGTATCGAACTTGAAGATGAGGCATTTATAACAATCCTTTGAATTATATAACCATCTAATAATGGATTATTTTTCTCTAATTAGATAGTTCAAGGGCCACACCTTCCCCTACATAATTGTACATAACTCTTGGATTCTCATTTATGATGAACACATATGGGATGTTGCGAGAGATGTTGGTTGTTATCCCTATAATATTTTCTTACAACAAGTTGTTCCTTGTCTACACTTCACCATTCTCCTGCAACAAAATAATTTGTATATTTCACATTATATACTATGCTAATTCCCTCTTATTTCAACACATGATTCAATTTGTGTTTTCAATAATAAAAAACTATTAGTTGTACACAAACCTAAAATAATAGGAATCTTAGCTTTTGAACAAGGAAATAAATAGGTCGACACAAAATATTTTGGATAAATATAAGTGTCCTAGACCCTGATGGGGTTGGATGAGCATGGAAATGGGGGGTGGAGGTGCACGCTCCCCACTCCATCGAATCCCAATGTTAATAAATAAGGTGCAACGTGGCATGCGCCCCCCCCCCCCCATGCACCATATGTGTGACATAATTTTTAAAACTATGGTGGATACTGCTCATGGTCTCTTGATTCTTCTCTGTGGTTGTTTGTTGATGAATGTTTTATGGATTCTCCAAAGGTGGCATGGTAGGATTACAGGTGCTCCTGCAATCCTGCCTTTCAACCCTTATGAAGGTAGTTTCCAGTTTTAGTGGTTGTCTATTGTGTGAAACTTTGGTCGACAAAAGTCGGCAAAAGCAAGCCCAAAAAGCCCGAGACTCTAGTTTTTGGAAGGTCTTAAGTTCTCATGCACAATTAGGCATGTATTAGGAGTGTTTGAAGGGGCAACGCTGTCATGTTGGTCTATCATTGGGCTTCCCTTTTTCCTCCAATCGAATTATGAGGTAATTTTGGGTTCCTGGCTGGTTTGATTCATAACCTTTGTCTTAGTTAATTATTGGATTGTTAATGGGTATTGATTCTTCTCTCACATTAAATTGGTTGTTTGATTTTTTTGACTATTTCATTCAACTTTGTGAGTTATCTTTTGGTTTATGTCTTATGGTTTTGGTCAAGAAGATAGATCGCACGCCTCTAGTTCCCACAACTTAATTTCTATTCTTCAGTGGCTCTATATCGGCTTGTTAATAGGGTTATGTATGCTTTGTGTTTTCCATGCCTATTTATAGGAGGTTTGAACGACACTATGGATCTCTGGTACTATTGAGAGGGGGGACATGTAGTCCATGTTGGTTTTGGGTATACTCAAAGGCACCCTACTATGTTGGTGTTGTCGATCCTTCTCTTAAGGTATTTTTGTGGTTTAATTGAGGTATGTTTTGCTCGGATTTTGGCTCAAATCACCATGCCATGACAATGTGGTTGTGCTTGTTGGGGTGCAAGGGAGTGTGGAAAATATCGTTGGCCTCGCTATGAAGCTCAAGCCCAAGTGGCGATAAAAAATTTTCAAGTTGCAACTTCTCCTAGAACGCAAGTGGATATTCATCGCTTTGAAAGGTTTGTTCAAAGAGAAACAAACTCAGTTTTTTACTCTAAGCTCATCAGTGAAGTCTCATTGGCTCCTAGACCTTGGGAACTAGGAGGAGGAGAACCCAATACATTCATTTGGTCACCCTACACTTGCACCTAAAGACAATATTGGGGCAAGTCCTCATGAAAATGCATGATGACCGACACGAAATTATCTCCTTCCTGAATGATCTCGAACAAAACTACTAGCATATGCAAGGTAACATGGATCGTCTAGATGCACGTTTAGCTCACATGAATAAACATATATAGTGTGAATTATGGCTTTTGCCTCCCCCTGGTTCAATATTGGAGAATATCGCTCTGGTAACTTCATCAAATTCTTAATGGCTACTTGTTGTGTTTTGATATTGTTGGTATTTTGGTCAGTGTGTTCCCATTTAGTTTTGGGCCGTAAAGTATTTTTGGTATGTTGTAATCATTTTTGGAAACTATATACTAGCCAACAAATCTGGTAAGAGTGAGGCTAGTAGAATTTTGACAACCTATGGGAAATTATGTAATCTTTCTTTATAAATGAAAATTCTTGACTTACAAAAAAATAAAAGTGTCCCAGCTAAATTTACTTTAAGACATGATATATGAGCATGCCACCATAGATTTCCCCATTGTCCCATATTGGTAAACCTATAATCATAAGACTAGCCTAGCCAGATGGGGCACTATGTAATATTAGTAGGTCCATCATTGAACCTAATTTGTAGTTTTCCATCCCATGCTTGCATTATTTGTAAGTCACAATTATTGTCGCTATGCTTGGATAAGTTAGGTGCTTTGAGTTATGTTGCTAAATTAAACATGCACAAATTATTAACAAGGTCATTAACTTGGGAAAGTGGCCAAATCCAAATGCATACATAGAAAAACTTAAAAAGCTTAACGCTGAAAAAAAAAAAAAAAAAAAAAAAAAAAAAAAAAAAAAAAAAAAAAAAAAAAAAAAAAAAAAAAAAAAAAAAAAAAAAAAAAAAAAAAAAAAAAAAAAAAATAATATAATAAATATAAATAATAATATAATATAGAAGAAGAAATAAAATAAATAAATAAAAATAAAGAAAAATTTCGAGGAGGGATACACATGATTTATGTTAATTTTAGTGTTTTTCTTAGTATTCATTTAATTATGGATTTTTTGGGGGGGTGGATGCTACCATTCAAACATTAGATTCATCCATGAGAGGCTCGTGAAACAAGGTATTCAAGCTTAGGAAATTGATTTTGTTCCATCATAAAAAAAGCGTGGACATAAAACATGTCTATTATCACCCAACAAACCATGAACATTATTGCTAGTGAATTGTAATTTGGTACTCAAGATGATTTATCACTTTGATAAAAATAAAAATAAAAATAAATAAATAAATAAAAAGTCCCCTTCTCTTGCATGGGTTGTAGGTATTGGGTATTCTCAAATGAATGTGATGATTTATTTCGTGTGGCAACCTCATGACTAAATTTTGAACCACCTACAAGTCAATCATCACAAAAACCATGAAATATGTTATCTAACAAGTCATTCTTGCAAATAAACTTGACTTAATATCGTGGACCATTAGAATGGAAAATACACGCTGAATTTATAATGTCTTATGATTCCTCTGCATGTAGCATTGGATCCTGTCATCGTCACATTGATCAAAATAATGATTCAGAAATGACTTCCAAAGTAGTCCTCAAACCACAATGAGACATGAGATACATTAGGAATAAGATACATTGTTTCCCTTGTTGAATCCTCCTACATAGTTGTTTCCACATTTTCCCCATTATATGTATCCTTGCATGTTCTACAAACATTTGAGCTCCCTTCAAAGGAAAGTGGTGTTCTAACCCATTTTAGATATATTTCATGATAAGAGAAGGAGAAAAAAGACTTAAAGTAATTAACAATAAAATTAAAATTAAAAAATAACTAGCCAACCCTAAAATTGCAAAGCAATTTGTTTTTCAAGGAGATCTTTCAAGAGCTTCCATATTGCCAAACCATTTTCCATATTTTTTGTAGGTTACATAACCGATCAATTAAATCTCATTATTTTTTGGAAATTCAGGGTTCGAAGAATGGTTGTTATTCGATGAAGTGGTTGTATATCTTATAAAGGTGAAATCATTGTGACGACACTCTATTGTAATGTTCCCAACTCTCTAGCATGGATTATTTTTAGGTGTCAAGGGACCTAGAGTCCCTATATCAAGAATTCTAATTACAATGGAATGATTGCCTATTTTCATCCAATTATTTCCACTTCATATATGGAATTATTCAAAATCAAGACTTCATGCAACACATGATTCAAGAATTTATTGCTATCAATCAATCTAGGATTGAGACTATAATCAATGCTAGGAGTCCCCTTCATGCATTTGGAGTTCAATTCGAGGTTCTTAGATAAATGATCATTGAAACTCTAAATGGATAGAATGAAGGTATTTCTAGAATGGGTCATATAGGATCCATCAGTGATGGCTATACTAAACATGTTGGTTAACCTTGTAAACTGGACTTGGGGTCTCAAAATAGAATTAACCCTACGTTTAAGGTGCTCACTCAACTAGGATTTATAAGTTTTATTTTGTTTTATTTCTAGTGCTATTACCAAACCAAGGTCACCCTCAACTAAGTGTTTAATATCAAAAGCAACATACCTATTTGATTACTCATGCTACAAGGGTAGCCAAGAATTAAATCCTTGATATTTGCAATGGACTTTAAGTAGCCTCGTTGCCTTCTTCACAACATCGAGAGTTATGATCTAAACAATGATGTGAGGAGGTAGAAAAATATGTTAAGTGGAGAGTTATGGAAACTCATAGGAATGTACAACATGCATGAAATCAACCTACCTTCATCCCAATGCCCAATGAAGGAGTACCTATCCTAGCTATGAATCTAAGTGACCAAGGGTACTAGGATTTGGTGATATTTAGTTATCTTTAGAATGATAATTATAAATTAATCAAACATGTCTTAAAAATATTTCCATGTGAATCCAATGCAGTGTTCAACATTTATTTAGACCCGTGATCTGAATCTCTATGGAGTTACTTGAGACCCATGGCCCATAAGGTTTCTATAGAATATTAACTCCCTTTTCTATGCTCTCAAATTTCCCACTCGCATTTGCTCTGCTCTCTATATAAGAAAAAATACAATAGCAGGTAATGCAACTCCTATTTCTCTTAATGGCTTGATATGTAACATAACCCCATAGCCAACTAGCGGTAAGGTTTGACTCACTCAACTCTCAAATAGAGTTACAATTTTGAACCTTCTAGAGTCTTTTTCAATATACACATGTGGCTAACCCCATATGCATGAGTATTAGGTGTTGATGTTGCATCCACTTGTACCACGGTGATCAACAGAGCAAGTCAACTTGCAGGGGGCATAACTTTTGAATATGAACTCCATTTGACACCCTTCTTGCACTATTAGTAAGGTCTATGGGTGTAAAACAATACGAGGGTCTTAAAAAATTGTTTAAGACCTCAAAATTTCTTCAAAATTTTTCAAGCCCAATTTCTCCAAATTGGACCTATTGATAAAAATGACCTTGCAAGCTAAATCCTCCAATTTTTCCACTTTGAAATCATCAATATAGATGAAAAATAATATAATGATCCAATCCATATCATAAACACTCTTAGCTTGTCACTTATTTATAAAACTTCAACAAGTATCATGCCTTGTGACCCATTATGTAGAACCAGCCTCTCTAGTTACTTTGACCATTGGAAAAACCATCCATGGTTGAGCATATTTGAGCTAGAGTTGTGTTTAGATCAACAACCTTTATGAGAAGCCTTTGTTAACGAGTGCAAGTTGTAGAGACAATAGTTTAAGTTATGTTATTCGTTTTGCTAGTTTCAAACCCACTTCTTTGCCAATATTAGTGTGACATTATGAGTGTTAAGTGGGAAATTTAAGCTTACACAAAATTGGCCATTAGTAAATGCCATTCATGAGGGACAAATCATAGTGCATGACTCAAGCATTAAATACTCCACATACTTAATCTCAAAAGCATTATTCATAATAATAACTTGTAATTATAGACATTGGATATGTACCTCTCATACAAGACCCATCTTAACCCCATATTTATTAAAAATTGTGAGATTTATCAAAAACTCAACATGTAAAACCCTTGGAACTTAAAAATCCACAATTAAAACATACATACATACATATATTTAAACAACAACAAGTATATTACACAAAAAAACAAAATTAATTGTGGTTTTGTCGAGATAGCCTTGGTATATACCAATTGTAGATGGAAACCAAAATTGGAAGGCACTATAGAGCAAAGTATCAAATTAAAACATGTATAAAATTGCTTTGTTACCCTTGCTCCAAAACTTGCACGAGTAACCCCTAATGTACTAACCTAACATAAGTAGACATAAATATTATATAATACAAGTTTGAAAGAAAATCAACTAGACAAGTTCTTATTTTTTTATAATATTTTAGAGGATGAATAATTGACATGAAAATTGTGCACTTCACTTAATTTAGTGGTGGGAGAAGAGGAGGAGTCCTCTCCTATCTCATCTAACCTACTTGAAAAACACCAACACAAAGTAAGAATGAGAACGAAAAGAATAGGGAAATAACTTCATCTAAATGTCCAAGTAGATGAATATGATATCAAGGATGTAATGTTGGAGCTTGGATTAGATGTTAATATCCTCCCTCAGAAGTCTTGGAAAGGAATGGGGATGCCCATGTTGGTTGACTCTTGCATCTAGCCATGCATGTTGAATTGGAAACTAGACACTTTGGTGACCTAGTTGGAGTAAGTCACCAAATCTTAGAAAGTGTTGTCTATGTTATTATTGGAGGAACTAACCATGGGAATATTCGTAATTTTAAGGTTAACATGGACAATTGATTAATATACATGATCTTGGCATGTAAAGAATGAGGATTCCACAGCATTCATGTGAATTTTGAGTGCAAAAATAGCCACATTGTACTCCTTTTCCTCTCGCAATACTAATATATGTTTCATAGATTCCATGTATATTGTTCTTTGTTCTTTTTCCTTCTCTACTTTAGTATGTTTTCTTGGCCTTAGTTAATTATCATCCATGGCCTCATGTTTTCTGGCGGTGGTAGCAACAATGCTCTTAACATCTTCTTATTCCATTAATCAAAACTTTATACAATTGTCGACATCTTTGGCATTTGTGATCACCATAAGACATTATACACAATGCTTTAGAGCAAGGCAAGTAATTTATAACTATCACTAACTCATGACACACTCATAGACTTAAGTTGAATCATCGTCAAAGAGAAGAATAGTGAGGATTCTACTGAAAATTAAAATAGAAATGTCCATACAAAATCCCATACATCAAGGGGAATAAATTGAATGACCATACCAACCTAGGATATTACTATCAAAGACAACCATGTAGTAGGGTTTACCTAATGTATGTTCTCCATATATCTTTCATCATGGTGATATTAATGTTAGGATTAGCTCTTCTGATTTCACACGTTTTATATATGCTCTTATGCATTTGGGACCTGGATAAGACACTTTATGAAACACATAATGAAGTGTGTGAACTACCCTTTTATTATCGAGGGATTATACCCACATAAGATCCCCTGTAGACCATGAAGCCATGCAATTTATCATGTGATATGGGTAAACTTTAAGTTTTCTTAGACTTCATTCCATGTATATAAACGACATTCAAGTTCCCCAACCCCTTTTTTGTCATCTCATCAACTTCCTCATTCAAGTTCCTTTTAATTTGAATAAATAACATTGTTTGGAATGCATAGTCTAACACTTCTATATTTTTGGCCTTTTTCTGAGCATTTTTTTGTCACTTTTGCCCAAAATCCGTTAGGGATTTTTTGGAATCACAAGTTTGAGTTGTGTAGTCTACAAAATATAAGTACCCTAGGGTTTTTTAGGGCATTGAATCCATTTAAGCATTAAAAATTGCAGTTTAAATAACAAAGCATCACAATCTCACCCATAATTGTATTGCTGGATTCTAACCAAAAAAACCAAAATTTAATACACCCAACCCTTAATTCCATATTAGGGGTGTGGGGCATAATTAGACCCGACCTTTCAAGTACAAAATGAGGATGGGGTTATCTAAAATCCTCTTTATTCCATCACCTCAATTCACAATTTTGATACCACCATCGTCTTCTACTCATCGAGACCCCTATGTTCAGATATGCATTCATGACCCGCATCAAGGCCTCCATGTGGTTGAAAGCCTCCAACCACATGCACAAGCTTGAATACATGTGGTTGCAACCCAAACTTTCCAGTTAGGAGCATGCAGTCCCGAATTCTAATCTTAAATTCCAGTTCAGCCTCTAGACCACTGCCCAAAAATTTATGTAACTTCTAAGATGAATTAATGACATAACAACAAATCTAAACATTCAAAAGTGAGTCAGAGACTTGACTTAACCAGGACAATCATTTAGTCAAACATATTGAGAACATGTAATCTACTGGTCATGAATGCATATCTGAATATGGGTCTGATACTTATCTGAGAATCATCAAGAAGGTCTAGCATGCTCTCGTAATAGTTGCAATACCATTTTCCAACTCATGCATTCATTGACCATTTATCAACAAATCAAACATATCAAGATCCATAATTAGAACCTGTTACGAAACCATGCCTATAACCAACATATCACAAGAATAATAACCATGATAAAACATCCATCAAATCCACATAATAACAAGTACAAATACTCATGAAATACAAGAGGAAAATAGCTCTTATTAACATATGCAAAATCCAACCAAGTGAAGGACTTCCACATACCACTTGATAAGAGATTAGGCTGAACCAAATATTTCTTTCAGCCAATCACCCTCGTGCCATATTCCAAGCATGAATGTGGAACTCAAGACCAAAATAACCAAGGCTTCCCATAGATTACACCACCACCCTAAGGCTTTACCACAATCCTGCCAAAACCGGTCAAGGGATCACTAGCCCCAAAACAAGAACATAAACAACTAGGATTTACTGAAATCCTTCCAAAATCAATCAAGGGATTACTAGGCCCAAAACAAGATTGGATGCCTCATAATTTTTTCACCAATACCTTGAGGAATTTTCCCATCTCCACCCTCAGGATTTACCACAATCCCGTCAAAATCAATTAAGGGATTCCTAGGCCCTTGGGAATTTTACTAAGACCACCTCACCTGGTTCCAAAACCATCTAGTAATCCAAAGCTTAGCCAAACTAAATAACCCCATCACACAATGGCTATCCATAAATGGAAGGGCAAGTTTGAAACCACTTTCACACCTAGAAAAACTCATTCCCATGATAACAAGAGAACCAAATACACACATGCATGTACCATGCATTCAAAAACTAGCTAGGAAATCACACATGCAACCTGTTACTTGCAAGTATTCCTATTGACGTTGTTTGATCCAACTTTTCCTTGCTTGTCCTTTACTTTTCTTTGCTTCCTTGTCCTTCCTTGGCTTTCCTTTCTCCAATGCTAGAGTGCTCAAGAATGCTCTAAGTGTGCAAGAGTATGAGAGAATAGAGGGAGCTCCAAAGCTAAACTGGCAAAAAAGCTACAAATTGATCCTTGAAGCCTTTTTATCATTGAGGCCTCTATTTTCTTCAATTTCCTCTATTTTTCCTTCAAATTTCTTCTCATGCAAACCTATGACCTTTAATTCCTATTTTCCTTTATTTTAAAAAATAAATGTCAGTAAATGCCTTTTGCCATTCTAAAGCCTTTGTGAATGCCCTTGCCAATTTCCTTAGCCATAATAAACCAAATGAACACCCCTTGGATGTTTTGTCCAACATTCAGCTTGGAATACGTGTCCCATGACCTTGGTCTTATTTTTTCCTTTATTAAATTTATGACATGAACTTTTAACCCAAAGTTGTTATAGACCCCTCCCCCTTAGGGGAAGACCATCCTTGTTGTTCTGTGACACCTACAACCAACAAAACTGTTGAAAACTAAAACATAATTCTCATGGAGCTTTATAACTTAGCTCGATGCAGTATTTACAATGACCAACCTACTAAAAATCAAAACCAAACTGACAAACATGACAACATGACAACCATACCACTTATTGGAGATTTATAACATAGCTCATTATGGTATTTGCAATGACAATAATACAAAAATATGTACATATACCAAAACTCCTTTTCCTCAGCCAGGAAACAATGAAGGATACATAGCCCGCATCTAATCAATCATCTGTCATGTAGCTTCATTGGGCCCAAAGTGCTTCCACTACACTTTAGCTTGCTCGATTGCTCGGTTCTGGAGCATGAGTTTTTTCCGCTGCAAAATGCACTAAGGTTCCGGCTGGAATTCTCCTTCTAGCTCCACCTGCAACATAGTCTAATTAATCACATTATCAACATCATTTACATATATTTTAAACAATAAAACATTGAAAACATCGTGAACTTTCATGGTCGGAGGCAGTGCAAGTCTATAGGCCACTGATCTAATCCTCTCAAGGATCTCAAAATGCATGCAATACTGAGGTGCCAAATTAGCACATGACCTAATCCTCAAGGAGATCTTCTTGGGCTTGATGTGCAAGTACACATGCTCCCTAACCTGAAACTCCTTAAATACCATGTGCTTATATGCATAACTCTTTTGTCTATTATATGTTTCCTTTAAACTCTTCTCGGTAACTTTCATTTCCTATTGCATCTCCGCCAACATGTTCGGTCCAATCAATACCTTGTTCACTAGATCACTCCAGTTGATGAGAGTATTACAACTTCGACCATAAAGTGCCTCAAACAGACTCATCCTCAGTGAGTCCTGATACCCATTGTTGTAAGAAAACTCAACCAGTGGAAGATACTCATCCCACCTCCTCTGCTGGTGCATAACATACATTCTCAACATGTCCTCCAAAATCCTATTAACCCTCTCTGTTTATCCATCTATATGTGAATGATAAGTTGTACTGAAGGCAAACTATGTACCCAAACCTACAAAAAACTCCTTCCAAAACCTGGAAGTGAACTTAACATATTTGTCTGTCACAATCGTCCTAGGAATACCATGTAATCTCACTATCTCTCTGATGAGTACCCGAGCTACCTCATTAGCTAAATAAGTAGACTTAACCTCTATGAAGTGAACTAGCTTTGTCAGCCTTTCAACCACAACCATGATGGAGTCATGCTACCTAGATATCCTTGACAAACCTTTGATGAAATCCATGGAATTTACCTCCCATTTCCACTTTAGAATCAGAAGCGGTTGTAGTAAACCACCTGGATACTTACACTGCTTTTACCTGTTGACAATCCAAACACCTGGCGATGAACTCAGCTTCCTCTTTCTTCAGATTCGACCAATAAAAGAATCTCTTCATAGTTGTTAGAGTCTTCTGATATCTCAGATGACTTGATGACTTAACATGAAATTCCCTCAAGATAAGCTTATTGAGCTTGTTATTGTCCAGCACAAAGATATTATACCTAAATCTCACCAAACCATCTGGCATGAGATGATAGTACAAATCTTGTTCACCTGTACCCCATTGTTGTAACCTGTGCCTAAGCTCCATGTACCTGTCATCAAGTTGTCTTGCATGTAATATCTGATCCTATAAATCTTTCCCATATGAACTCATCGTTGTTATATGATTTACCTGCAATCTTCTGCTAAGGGTATCTACAACCTTGTTCTCCTTTCCCATAATGTACCTGATCTCAAAGTCAAATTCACTAAGCGTGGCCAACCATCTAGCTTGCCTGGCATTCACATTAGGTTAGTCAAACAAGTATCTCAACCTACCATGATCACTCATCAACACAAGTCTCCTGCCAAGAAGATAGTGCCTCCACATCTTCAATGTATGAATGATCGCTACCAACTCAAGATCATGTGTCACATAGTTATGCTCGTTCTCATTTAGTTTCATTTACCCGTAGCATACCACCTATCCCTTCAGCATCAAAACTCCACCAAGTCCGCTCTTGCAAGCATCGGTGCACACCACAAACTCTTTATCTAGATTTGCAATCTTTAGAATTGGAACATTTGTAAGCAACTGCTTCAACTACTCAAAATTGCCTAGATATTCCTCTATCCATTCAAATTTATTTCCTTTCCTCTACAAAAATGTAATTGGATAGGCAATCCATGAGAAGTTCCTAATGAATAACCTCCTGTCATAACCTTCGAACCCCGTGAATGATCTAACCTCATCCACATTCCTAAGAGTTTCCCATTCCATGATAGCTATGATCTTTTTCAGATCCACTGTTATGCATTTCTTGGAAACAACATGTCCCAAGTAATGTACCTTTGTCTGAAATAAACTACATTTACTAAGCTTGACATACAACTAATGCTCTATTAGCAATCTCAATATTGTTGCTAAGTGTTTGACATGCTCTTCTTCATTCTTATAATATATCAATATATCATCAATGAATACAATCACAAACTTGTCCAAACAAGGACACAACAAACTATTCATCAAACGCGTGAAAATAAATAGAGCATTAGTCAAACCAAAAGGAACCACGACAAACTCATAATGCCCATACCTAGTCCAGAAAGCGGTCATGTAGATGTCCTCTTCTTTGATGCATAATTGATGGTATCCTGATCTCAAATCAATCTTTGACAACATTAATGCTCCCTTCAACTGATCAAATCAGTCATTGATCCTAAACTAACGGTACATGTTCTTAATTGTCACCTTGTTCAGCTACATGTAATCAATGCATAACCTGAGAGTACCATCCTTCTTCTTCACAAATAACATTAGTGCACCCAAGGTGACACACTTGGCCTAATGTACCCCTTGTCAAGCATTTCCTTCAACTGCAACTTCAATTCCACTAGCTCGAGAGTGCTCATCTTGTAAGGTTCCTTAGATGTTGGTGTTATCCCTAGTACAAAATCAATAGAAAAGTACACTTCCTGTGAGGTGGCAACCCTGAAATCTCTGCTGGAAATACATCCTGAAACTATTGTAAAACTGAATACCTCTTCAATACTTCTACATCCTCAACATCCTTACCTTTATCACTAGAAACATGTACTGTAAACAATACACACCTTTTCCTACAACTACGCTTTTCTTGCATAGTTGTAACCATTCTCACTGATGTAGGCTTCTTCTTCCCTTGCAATATTCTCTTCTCTCCATCATCATCAAACACTCAATAGCCTTCTCATAATAGTCCACCTTAGTCCTGTGAAGGTACAACCAATCCATACCCATAAGCATATTGTACAAACCCAATGGAAGTACATTCAGATGTGCTAATGTAGGCATACCATTCAACTCAAATGCACAAGCTCTTTCCTAATGATGAACTCTTTCCTTAGTACATGTAGTCAACTGCACCAACCAAGACTCTGCATGCAATTCTTTTCTCAAACCATACTTATCTACCATGTTAGGATTATCATAACTATAATTACATTTAGGGTCAATAAAAAAAGAAACAACTCGATCACAAAGCTGACCTTCCATCTCAATAATAGATGCATGGTGATCTGCCTTCTTGTTATCAAAGGTTGCATAGATCCGAGGAATGTTTTTTCCAACATCCCCAACTTTTTGTGCCTCATGAGAACTGCATATCTGAGGCCTACCACCCTAATACAACGGATAATCCTTTTTGATATGATCCTTGCCACATATCCAACACTGCAACCATCTCCTACCATCACCTCTATTATGCTACTCTCTAAGTTGCGACTCGTGTCCCTTCTCTATTGCATTAAACTTCTTGTAAGGAACAACATTCTCTTTCATGCTTGTATCACGAGGTCTTGTTCGCTTCGGTGGCCATTTACCTTTAGTCTTGTTATTACCTTTCCAAACCTGCAAGATTCGGTCTTACACTTCGATTGCTCATAACAGTGCTTCAACTTCCCAATGACTTCTTCCAACGACTGAGACTCATCATACTCAATTTGATCCTTAAATGTTAATGGTAATCCATAGAAAAATATCTGAACTTTGGTTTTATCATCCTTAAGATACGACACATACCTCAAAAACTCCACGAAATTAGTCGATTCTCCTCATTCGTCATCGATCCCATCTTAAGCTCATATAACTCCTTAGCCTTACTGTCATAATACATCTCTTAAAAGTACTTCTTCCTAAAGAGTCTCTTGAATTCATGTCAATTCAACTCGTTTGTCCTGGTGTCATTGACATGTTTCACAACTTCCCACCAGATGTTTACTTTCCCTTTGAGACTGAAAATAGATATCTTGGCCTTCATTTTCTATGTGTAGTCATGCAACTCAAAAAACTTCTTCATCCCTAGTAACCATGCCTCTGCATCTTCCAGCTTCTTCAAATCCCATCAAATGTAGGTGTCTTGGCTTTCTTGAACTCTTCCGAAAAATATCCCTTTGTCACTTCTTTGTAAGGATGATAGCGACGACGACCATCATACTTATCTGAACCAGAACTAGAATAAAACCCATGTCCACTGCCTTTCCTATCAAGTATATCCAAGAACATGTCATCTCTGACTGTATAATCCTTGTTTGACCTAGGACCACCATGAGACCTACTGCCATATGCCCCATTAGTCATGTCCTCCTGTCCATAATGGATCTATGGTTGTTTGTGTCGCTACAAGTCTGATAAACCGTGAAGAATAACTACATTAACCTTTTTTTGTTTCTCTTGTGCTCTGGTAAGCCTTTCTTGTGGCTAAATGATTCTGTCATTATCTGCCTTGCAACTTCTGAACTATGCCTTTAAACTTCTCAAGGTGTTTTCTATGTCCGGAGAGTACTCATATCTTGGTTTCTCATGTGATTTGTAAGGGGAGTCTCATGAACTGTAATCCACTATTTCACTAGTCATCTTTGATCCTCTTCTTCATGCAAACATACCATGTTAGCTAACCAAATATAAACATAATCAACATACCTCAGTGAATTTCAGGGGAGGCTATCTCATCTTCAAAATCGGTCTAGATTAGCACGATACATGTATATACATAATCATATCAATATACTGACATCGTGCATGATAACACCAACTACCTACCATGACCTCATGCAGACAATCATAACCATGGCAATGCATGAATACAACCACATAGACATTGACATGCATGTACAACAAACACATTCTACCCATTCAGTCCAAGTATTGAACCATGATCTGATACCAACCTATTATCAAACATTGCCCAAGGATAATAGAACCCAATCTACTACTAATCTTTAACCACACCTCCCACATTTACCCTCTTTCATCGACTTGCAGGGGTAAACATGAGTTGAGGGCTACTATGACATAACCTGACCTCCTAGGTCCCATTAAGAAAGTGGGGATAACTACTGATGACAAATTGACCTTTCCCAACATCCTACAGGTGCTACAAGACACTTAGGGTCTGAGAAACCATCCCAGGTGGTCAAACCCTGAGCTGGACCCAAACATTGCAATTAGGAGCATGCGGTCCCAAATTCTGAGCCTAAATTCCAAGTCAACCTCTAGACCATGGCCCAAAACTTCCTGTAACTTCTCATATGCATAAATGACACAACAACAAAGCTAAACATTCAAACTTGAGTTAGAGGCTTGACCTAACCTGGCCTAACCATGACAATCATTTCGTTAAACATATTGAGAACATGTAATCTACAGGTCATGAATGCATATCTAAACATAGCGGTATGATACTTATCCGAGAATCACCAAGAAGGTCTAATGCCCTCTCATAATAGTTGCAATAACATTTGTTAGCTCATGCATTCATTAATCATTCATCAACAACTCAAACATATCAAAAGCCATAACTAGAACCTGTTATGAAACCATGCTTATAACCAACATATATCTAGAATAATAGCAATGATAGAACAACTATCCAAGCCACATAATAACAAGTACAGCTACTCATGAAATGCAAGAGGAAAAGAGCTGTTATTAACATATTAAAAAGCTAACCAAGTCAGGGACTTCCACGTACCACTTGACCATAGATTGGGTTGAATCAAATCTTTCTTTTAGACAATCACCCCCGTTCCATATTCCAAGCACGAATATGGGACTCAAGAACAAAACAACCAAGGTTTCCTAGAGATTACACCACTTCGACCCTAAGGCTTTACCGTAATCCCACCAAAACTGGTCAAGGGATCATTAGGACCAAAACAAGAACATAAACAACCAAGCCTTACCGCAATCCCGCCAAAACCGATCAAGGGATTACTAGGCCCAAAACAAGCTTGGATGCCTTAGAATTTATTCACCAATACTGTTCAAAATAATACTGAGAGGGGGGGTGAATCAATATTATCAGATCAATAATTAAATTTCCAAACAGATTTGTATACGCTACTTTAGCTAAGTGAACTAGCGTGTATATGCAACTGTACTTAAAGCAACCAGCGTATATGTAGAGAACTTTTGATTTACCCAATTTATCATGCATTGAGCTTTAACCAATATATCAGAGATTTATTAGACAGTGCAGTAAGAGCATATTAAAGCATCACACATGAACACCAAGATATATGGTGGAAACCCAATGTGGGTGAAAACCACTTGTTGCTGTCGTCTCTGTCTTCTTTTAATAATAAGAAAATCTATTTACAATCTTGTATTGGTGCAGACTTATACCAGTACGCAGGCTTTTGCCTGTAGAAGGTTACAACCTTCTCTCATTCTCTAGCTTCTACTGGAAGGAAGCTATGACCCCCTAACTCTTGTACTAGCCGATATGTTTACTAGTACATAGGCAGCAACCTACAGAAGGCTACAACCTTCTTTCTTCCTCCAAGGACCACATTTCATAAATTTCTAAACTGGATCCATCAACTACATCATAACTGCAATTCAATCATCATCAACCAATCAATGAGACACAATCATCACTTTTTGAATCAACCACAACCGAATCAATCAATCACTTTGACAACCCATCGTTAAGCCACAATCAATTCGATCATTCAAAATACTGCACTAGAATATAGTAACCAGAACCCAAAACTCTACAACAGCAAACGGAAACAACTGAAACATACTTTATAAGGTATACACTACTTCCATGTGTCGAACCTGTGTGTATACGCACTTTTCTCAAAGCCAACTAGCGTATACATCTGTAAATATTAATTCATAATTCTGCAGCTATTCCAGACTTCAGTGATACTCAGATCATAATATTTACAGAATAACGCATGCGTCAGTATTCAGATCTAGACTATACATGATTAAACCACATAATGATAATTCATTTCAAGCCTTAAGATCCCAATCCATCATTAGATCGTATCCTTCATCAACCGCTAAGGTTCATCCTTGGTTCAGATCAAGCACAACACCATAAGCCAATAACCTGCATACTAGATCTCACACTTCAGCAGATATTCGATACTTGCACTCCTGCCTAATGATCTTCTCCTCCTTTTAAGTTTTAGGCCTTTCTCAATACCATGGACCAAAACCGCTTAGGACCAATACCTTGGATCAAATACCTAGGTTCAATACCTTGGACTAGATACCTTGGACCCATACCATGGACCAAATACCTCGGACCAAAAACTTAGTTTTCCAAGGTCTACGCACTTTTCCTTTTGTGAAAGTATGTGTGTACGTATACGCTACTTGTGGTCAGTGAATCTGCGTGTATACGCAGCTTGGTCAAGGTGAACCTGTGTATACCTTTCTTTCTTCATTCTGTGTAGTCTGATCTATAATTCTTTGTTGTTAACCTGTTGTACTATGATCTTTCATCTGAGTGAGTTGCCATCAAGGACAATACTTGTATCATAATGCCAACAATCTCCCCCTTTGGACTTGATGGCAACAACAACACCAAGTCACTCTCCCCCTTTGACATCAAGGGCAAAGGGTCATGCTCCCCTTTGACATATATTATGTTGGTCATGCTCCCCCTGAGTACATGCTAAATTCTCTGATATGCTGAAGTGTATTGATTGAGCTCCCATGATTGAGTCCATGCTCCCCCTGAGTACAAGAAAATTCTGCAAATTTTTTTCTAAAAGAATAACATGACTCTATACATACATCACCAATGACCTTCCTATCACCAATGACTCATACATACATCCATCTTCCAACCAAGTGGGGATATACCAAATTTGACTCATCCACCCAACCAAGTGAGGATATACCAATTGTTTATACATAACCAAAACAAGAAACATTACATCATCCATCCCATGTAAAGTGGGGATATAAATTACATCATTTGTCCAAGAGGACCCATTCAAATGTATGAGAACACATATCACATCCTAGACTTTTACATGACTTGAGCAGCCAAAGGTATAAATATCTAAAGCCATAGCTCGACTCAGCAACCATAATGCCAACAATGTTGAATGTACGTGAAGGCTAATGCTCCCCCTGAACCGGTGCTACCCATATTAGAGCCTGCCCCACTATTTTTCTTGCCTAAAAAACATATACGCCCATTGACCCACAGAAACCCGCGTGTGTACACGACTTCACTTTAGGAAACTCACATATTATCACCTTTCTCTGAAAAGTTTGATTTAATAGCAGGATGATGCAATAACTACTCCCAGCTTTTGTCTGAGATATTCAAATGTCTCTCTGGGCAGTGGTTTAGTGAATATATCAGCAACCTGTTCTTTGGAGGGAACATATTCCAATTTGACCTTTTGTTCAAGCACTTGTTCACGTAGAAAATGGTATTTGATGGGTATGTGCTTGGTCTTGGAGTGCATGACTGGATTCTTTGAAATATTGATGGCACTTATATTATCACATAGAATGGAGATGGGTGGCGTGCATGTGATCTGAATGTCTTTCAATGTTTGCATCATCTAAAGTAGTTGTGTACAACAAGATGCAGCAGCCACATATTCTGCTTTAGTTGTAGATAACGCAATGGAATTTTGTTTCTTGCTAAACCAAGACACTAACCTGGAACCCATATAGAATGCACCACCACTAGTGCTTTTTCTGTCATCAACACTTCCTGCCCAATCTGCATCTGTATATGCATGAAGAGTAAGATATGTATCTCTAGGATACCATAAACCAAAGTTCTGTGTTCCTTGAAGATATTTGAAAATCCTTTTGACTGCCTGAAGGTGTGATTCCTTTGGATTTGCCTGGAATTTACCAACTATTCCTACTGCATGCATGATGTCAGGTAGGGTACCTATTAGATAAAGCAGATTGCCAATCATGGATCTGTAAGTTGGTTGAGTACTACTATTGATTCATCATTTGAGCTGAGACTGCATCCTGTTACCATTGGGGTACATACAAGTTTAGAATCTTCCATGTCGTACTTTTTCAAGATCTATTTGAGATACTTGGTTTGTGAAGGAAAAATACCATCTTTATTTTGTTGAACTTGTAGACCAAGAAAATAGGTAAGTTCACCAAGCAAGGACATTTCAAATTCTTGCTGCATTGTTGAAGCAAAATTCTAACTCATGGATTCTTCATTGCTACCAAAAATGATATCATCAACATAAACAACAATTATTAGCAATTCATCAGTGTCAATCTTTGTATATAGATTGCTATTTGTTGACCCTTTTGAAAAACCCTGTTGGTGTAGATATTTGTCAAGGCAGTAATACCAGGCCCTTGGAGCCTGTTTTAGACCATATAGAGCTTTTCTAAGTTTGCATACAAGTTTTGCATCATTTCCAAGAATGAATCTTTCTGGTTGTTCAATATAGACTTCTTCTTCTAAATCTCCATTAAGGAAAGTAGATTTTACATCCATTTGGTATACTTTGAATTTCTGAAAGCTAGAAAGAGCAAGAAACATCCTTATGGCTTCAAGTTTGCAACAGGTGCAAAGTTTCTTCAAAATCTATTCCTTCCTTGTTGAGCATACCCTTTACAAACAAGTCTGCCCTTGTTTCTAAATAACTTCTCCATTTTCATTCAGCTTGTTTGGATATCCCATTTTGGTCCTATGATATTTTCATCATGAGGTCTAGGAAACTAATTCCCAAGTATTATTCTTTTCAATTTGCTCAAGTTCTTCATTCATGGCCTTGACCCAACATTCATCTTTGCATGCTTCATTTACATTTTGAGGTTCGGTGGAGGATAGTAATGCTAGATAGCTTGAAGTTTCTATAATAGTTCTTCTTATCTATACACCTGCTTCTTTTTCCCCTAAAATTTGAGTTTCTGGATGATTTTTTAGAACATACCTGGACAAAGTCTTTTCTTCTACTGTTATCTCTTCTTCTGGTGCTTCATTGGTTTCTTCTTCAGAATCATTGTGATTTGATGTGGGAAAATAATCCCCATCTTCTTCATTGTCATAATCTTCGGTTTTTATCTATTTTGGATTTTTCCATGCTTCATCAACTACAACATCAATACTTTCAACAATTTTCCCAAGTCTTTTATTATAACATTTATATCTATTACTTCGGGAAGAGTAACCAAGAACAATACCTTCATCTGCTCTGGGCTCAAACTTGCCAAGTTTTTCATCCCTCCTTTTGATATAACATTTGCTTCCAAAAACTTTAAAGTATTTTACAGTAGGAGTCCTACCATATCAAAATTCATGTGGAGTTTTAGTGTTGTTTACTCGAACATTTGCTTGGTTGAGAATAATTACGGTGGCGAATCCAGCTTCACCCTAGAAGGTTGCAGGAGTTCCAGATTCATCTAGCATAGCTCGAGCCATTTGGTGAACAGTTCTGTTCATTCTTTCTACCACTCCATTTTGATGTGGAGTCCTTGCGGTGGAGAACTGCCTTTTTATTCCATGTTGTTCGCAAAAGTCAAAGAATTCATCCGAGGTAAATTCCCCTCCTCGATTAGATCTGAGGCATTTGATTTTGCAATCTGATTCATTTTCAACCAAAGCTTTGAAGGTTTTGAACTTTTCAAATGCTTCAAGTTTATGCTTTTGAAGACCTATCCAACACATTCTGGAAAAATCATCAATGAACAAAATAAATTATTCTTCTCCACGAGGTGACTTTTTCCTTGATGGTCCACATAAATTAGTATGAACAAGTTCAAGAGGCTTACTATCTAACCCTTCTTTTTCAGTGAAGTGAGATCTGGTTTGCTTACTGAATTGACATGGTTTGCATATTGTATTTTCAGGAATGTTGATATCTGGAAGATCACGAAAAGCTTGGAATCTGCATGCTTTTCTTATTTGAGAAAAGATTAGATGTCCCAATCTTCCATGCCATAGCCAGTTTTCATCATTTTTGCTTAGATATCGTTGTTGTTGTCCTCCCTTGAGTATGTATAAGTTGTTTGAAGCTCTTGTACCTTTGATCACGGTTTCTCTTGTATCAAGCTCACGAACAACACATCCGTTTGATCGAAACACCGCTTCATTTCCTTGATCACACATTTGACTGACACTCAACAGGTTATGCTTTAGACCATTTACATACATAACATTCCCAACTTTAACCTTTTCTTTCAAGAAAACAAAGCCTTTACCTTTTATGACAGCAAGAGTGTTGTTTCCAAATGAGACATTCTTTTCCTTTTCTAAGGCATTATATGAGTGAAGTTTTTCTTTGTCAACTGTCATGTGTTTTGTTGAGCATCCATTGTTGATGTACCACTAATTTTATTGTCCTTCTGCATACAAGGCTATACCACATCTTTCTGTTTGAGGTTCTTTCCTTCTCCATATCTTGGGATTTAATGGAGTTTGCTCCTTTTGAGATGTTTGCCAAAATTTGCTCTTGCATTCAAATTCTTCATGGCCAAAGTTGTTATAGATTGAGCATTCTATTTCATTTTCAAGAAGAGAAAAGTTATTATAGGAGCTTTTCTTGATCCCTGTCACATTCCTTTGATTTTGTGCTTCCCTAGTCATGATGGTTTTGTAAGCAACACATTGAGCAACTTTGTGTCCAAAATTATGACATGAGAAACATTGACTATTAAAGAAGTTCTTGTGATTATCGAATCTATTGACTTGTGTTATGTAAAAAAAATTAGTTAACTTAGGTTTATTATTTAATTTTAATTTTAATTAGATGAAAGGGCACGATCATAAGATCATGCCCTTTCCCAAAGGGTGCCCATGGCGGTATATAAGCCAGGCAACCCATTGTAAATCATCATGATCTGTAATTCATTTATTAATAAAAGTATTTTTATATTTATTTCTGTCTATCCGGAAGCTTTACACTTCATCTGGTATCAGAGCCATATTGATTGCTGGACATCGAGGGTTGCACAGTGCGTACCATTCTATGTTCTGATCGTTATTCTTGGTGTGCTGTCTATCTCATCGATCGGCAACCCGGTATCCGTTGCGCCATCAGTTTTTATATCCGCATCTTATCCCTGTCGTTCCCTATCCGCTGACCTGTGTTGTTACCTGCACAACCCTCCGGTCGTTGCACCGGTACCTCTGTCCCGCAGCAACCCAACGACCAAGCCCCGACCCTGCTCAACCGCCTGTCAGTTTTCACCCTGCCCCCGAAATACCCCGTCGCATTGCCATTCTCCCAGCCGCACCACTGTTCCAATTCCTTCCGT
>APFE031462384.1:28001-55826 GCA_000404065.3 Pinus taeda
TATCAATCATTTCAAATCGTTAAAAAGTCAATCATGTAAAAACCATATAGAAACACTAGATGTATGTGGAAATCCATAAAGGGAGAAAACCACAAAATTTATTTCTAAATGTTGTAGGCTACAACCTACTATTGCATCATCTTATTTGGCTCCAACGAGGAGACACCCATCCCCTAAATTTACAATCACCCACTTGAAGGAAGAATCCACTTCCTATGTTTTACATGTGCCAACTTGAAGGAGGCACCAACCCCCTAATGTGTAGGAATAACCCTATTTCATCCATTTTCAAACATAGGCACATTATTTTCATTTTAATCTTCAAACATCCATTAATGTAATTTCTTCAGTTCTTACTCAACTAGATGTTCAAATGTAATTCATGCATGCTTAGACCAATAATGCATATCTTCTCTTGTATTTGCAATTCATTTGCTCAATATCTCATTTTTATTCATATAATTCTTATCTCATATGCACAGGTCCATGTTGCTACACTCATGAATCCTTCCTCCACATAACTACGCTCACACAACTCACACACATTGGTTCCATGTCTGCTAGAACACACATTATGACTTCAGATCTATTTTTCATCTTTCACACAACCCAAATCTTATGTCCCCAACACTCTTCATCGCTCATGGTTATGTAGGAATGAATGTGTTAATTTACCTTTATAACATCACAATATTGTGTTGTTCTCTTCTTCTTTTATAGATTTGGTCGTTCAATTACCATGCGCATAAATTCATGGTATTTACCCATGGAATTTCTCATTTAACTATATCAGACTTCTCACATTCACAATGAGAATATGATCCACTTCATATAACTCGTTAAATTACCATCAACATTTATATCCTCTGTCATCAACCATATTTCATTCGATCCTTCATTCAACTTTAAAGATTCAGGTGGTTTTCCATTTTTCGGTCCCAAAACCACCAAACTTAAAACCACTAAATTTGGCACCTGAACACCAACTTTTATCCATCACATCACTTTATATTAAGCTCCCTTATGCATGTGACCACAGTGCAAAACCATGAGCTTAAGCCCAAAGGCACTTTTCACCTATGGGACTATCAAAAAAAAAATATATGCATTGTAATAACTCGATGGTTGATAGGCCCCTAGGAGCTTTTTCTATAGCATAATTTGATCGAGGGTTTGTCCTTTGTTGGCCCATTGCTCACCGTTTTTTGGTATTTATCTGTACCTCATGTTTCTCTAATTATCGATGATTGATAGGCACTTGGGAACTCATTTTCCAACTCCTACAATGAGGGGATGTGACCAATTCCTTGCTACTTAGCACCTGAAATTTAAGTCTTATCTACCATCTATTGGCAGTCTAATAAATGGAATCATCACAAGATGATTTTGCACTTAATGAACTAGAATCTAGATGATGCCTCACTGCGCATCGCTCTATTGTTGAACAATTTTCTCGATGCTTATTCTCTTTCCAATGAGTAGTGGACGTTTCCAATGGTCCCACTTCATGAAATCATGAGAAATGAAAAAATATTTTAACACTACGAGGTATTATAAAACTAGTTCTTGGCGCAGACCCTTAGGCATCCCAAGTTTCCAAGTCATGTCCATGTACACCAATTAGAGCCTGTCACATTTCCTCTATTGACTTGTAACTACCATGTGTACAATCACATCACAACCACATCACTTTCTACCCTGTTTCTTGCCACATCACTTCCATGTGTCACTCAGAAAAGGGCCACTTGGTCACCGAAAAAGGCCAAATCTACCGCCCATGTGTCACGTATGTAAATTTCCACGTGTCATCCTGCACATATGTACTTGCAAGCTATCACCACGTCATCACCACCTATTAAATGGAGGTGCCACATGTACTACCACATTGTGCTTCCTACTACTCATCACTCGTGCTTTTGTGTGCACATCATTTATTTCAGGTCGTTTGATAAGCACTTGGTTGCTTGGGCCAAGAACCCGACAACCAAGGGATGTAACTAGGGGCCTTACCACCTCATCGCATTTTGCACGCTACTCATCATCCATATATGTTGTTTGCATGTTGAATGGATTGGTTAGTGTTATAAGTACCTAAGTTCTTTAGCCCAGCTCCCTCTGACTAGGAGTTGGGCTAGTAGCTTACTGCTGCACCATTTTCTATCCTTCGCGCTTCCTCCTAAGCTTCTTTCAACTTTGGCACTAGTTTGATGGGGAGACCACACTAGAACCATGATTAGTTGTAACCTTTCTTAAATTGAAACAATTCAAACTCTTATTTCCCCTCATTTCTTCAGATTTTTACTAAGTTCCATACACAATTGGAAAGCTTTTTAAGAGGAATTTCCAACCAAGAAATTTTCATGTGCTTTTAAGGAAGTCACGTACATAAAAAATTCCTTCTAATATATGCTAATCAATCAATAACCATAAGCTTAACACATTGTTAATAGAAAAAACCAAGACATCAATAACAACATAATTCGTATGTATGAAAATCTCAACAAACTACTCCTTGAACTTGATATTACTTGACATCAATGACTTAGATTTGATATCAATGACAACAACCTACAACATGCTCAACACTTAATTGTTCACTACTAATTCTATTAGCCTGAGAACTTCTGCCAATCCCACACTCTATGCATCCTCCAACGAAATAATGCTTGGAGCTTGCATTAGGGATGACAAATAGTTTACCCAATGTTGTCCCTTAAACATTTTTAGTGAACCCATGAATCTATCATCATTCATTGAAGAAGTAGGTGTTATTGGAAATGTGGTGCATTCTTTTGCAAACATAAAGAGAGGTTATTCTCACTGGTGGTATTTATCCCCTAGCTAGATTTTGTCACCATCATTAGATTTTTTTTCCATTACTTTCAAATTATTATCAATAGTGGTTGCAACATCCCTAGTTGCAAGTATAATTTTCAACACCAGTAGGAACATTATGAGGTTCCTTGACTTCTGCAAGCAAAGGAAAAAATAGACAGACATTATTCCTTATAATGGGAGGTGTTTTGTATACATGGCCCGCTACAAAATAGTCATCACAACGGGTACCATGTTGCTAGGCATAGATGAAAATGTCATTGATATATATGCCATAGATGTTGACTAAAAGTTTTGGTTCAAAGGACCCACACAAAGAGCATTGGAAATAGTCCAACAAAACATGGTGTGGGAATCATTCTAGTATAACTCAAGAAGATGGCCCAAAGAGTTCAAATGAATAAAATCGAAATACATATCTCAATAAAATGGCTCTCCTTATGCTCAATCATCCTTGCATGGACTATGTCTATGTAGATATTATGCAGCTGATAAATCTACATCAACTTAACGTATCTTTTCATTGTAAAAGTAGTAAGGGTAAGGATAGGGTTGTCAATGCCAAATTTCAAACCCAACAAAAAATGTATGGATTCATTATTTTTTATCATGAAGGAAAGGGAATGATAGATTTCAACCTTAGAATTGACATGCACGAGATAAATATAGAAGTCCTACCTCCACCCCAAGATTACACAATTATTTTCTAGGGTGCATCCTCTTACATTGGAATTGGAAGTGATTTGGCGAGACCTTGGTTCTACTTAAAACATCATTACATTCTATTGATTGAAGGGATGCATTAGCACATGGACTAGTTAACCTATAGGAATCTGTTGATCTATAGACCTATTTGAAATGCATAAAAATTGACTTGAATTTCCATGCTTTTAAGATATGAACTAGGATCTAAGCCAATGGTTTATGCTAATAAATGATAAATGCACTCTATAGAGATTAGTGCTATAAAAATAATTTTTTTAAATTCTGAGAGTCTCAAGGCTCTACTAGGACAGGAAATTCTATGACATAAACAATTATTGTAAACCATTTAGCCAAGCAAGGAATAAGTTGGCTATTAGGTCATGTTCAAAGTCAAGGGAGGTGTTGTCGCCAATTTGACCCCAATTAGATATTGGATCCTTCTATTGGTTTCTCCATGCACCTCCCTCATCATATGACTCCCTCTCTTATTATCATGATAATGTATCTCTCCCTAAAATAAAAAAGACAAATCAACAAAAGGGATTAGAATAAAACTAAGTAGGGCTTATAACTAAGCGAGTTTAAATAAATGTCACACTATAAATATGCATATGTAATATCTTATTATGATTTTAATTTTTAAAATCAAATATAATTTTAAAACGCAACAATTAAAAGATTAAATTCATTATTTAAGTTATATCATTAAAATTTATTAACATTTGTATTCCTAAATAGTATATGTAACTAGACCTAATTGAGATATTATTATTATCGCTATGAACTCCTAAAAATGGGGAAACACTATCCACAAAAAGGGTGACTGGAGGGACAACTTTGGAGGCAAGAACATATTTAATATACCGGATGGTCTGATTGCACTTGTTGCACAAACTAATTAGTAATTTTTTTATAGCCTTCTGCTATTCAATTTGAAGATTGTATTTTTTAGTTTTCCTTTAAATTTTCATTTTGTTTTCTGTGTGTATACACTGATGTCGTTTGCAGTTTCCACAAGGGACCTGATCGCTTGTTTACAGTGTAGTTCCTTACTTAATTCTTGATCCTTTAAGATATTAATATTTAGGAGGAATAAGAGTTATGAATTTTGCATTTTATATTGTCTAATTAACTAGAAAACACTTGATGTTGATGATTTTATTACAATATCACATGCAGAGGTTCATATTACAATAATGTATGCTCTTTTTCTTGATTTGTGTTTCATGTAATTTATGTTCTTGAATCCAGATATATTTTGGAAATCTAGTAGTTGACTTGATTAGCACCATTGTGTCACAACAATGATATGATTTGTTTGTTTTTTAAATATTCATACTATCAGCAAATGAGCATGTCTTAATTCTTGTATTTTGAGGGAGAATGGAATGCAATAATACGTGATGTTATTCTATGTTATTCTATTATGTTCTTGTTTATCATGATGAGAAACTGATAAATGGAGTACAAGTACAACTAACATTCCTTTTAATTTCCTTTTTCTGTCACATTCATCTCTAATTTGTTTTTTTTCTTTTCTCATCGCATACTTAAGGTTTTGATTGTAATTATTGATCTCTTAATTATTACAAGCACCTTTCCCCAAAGCTTAACCTCTCTTCCTTTTAAAAACACACTTCCATATCTATAATCTGGCCTATTTATTTGTTTTACTAGAAAATAAATTTAATTTACATTATTCTACAATGACTATTCAATTTTGATTATCATCAGGGATTACTCCGTGTGGTGAAAGGGAGGCCAACCCTTGTCACCTAGAGCAGGAGAATCTAGTATCCTCGATGATGTGGTCTTAGGGTGTCCTCAATTACTAGGATAATTTGAGCACCAATAGGAGGTAGTGATTTCTCCCGTTTAACAATGGGTGGAATAAATGCATTGGGCTCCTTTGGTTCCTAAAACTAAGGGAAAGTCACTTGAGGAATTATTAGGGTAGAATGAAGAAGGAGGAATTGGATCGTTTGGTCAATCGAACCGAGTTATACCCATGTAGTCATGGTAATGTAATTAAAATATGATGCCTTACCTTTACTCACAAGGCAGGAAAGTGTATTTTTTTAGTTAAGGATTGGTTGTCAGTTTCTTTTATTTACTTAGATGGCCAAAAAAAAATTGTTTGGTTTTTGGACATGGCTTGGTTTTGAGGATTGGAGCCTACACCCTCACAAAGTTGGCTACATGGAGGATCACACTTTTGTATCTTCATCCATGTGAGAATTTTGCAAAGACGTTAGTCTTTTTATCAAACAAGAAGGGAATAAGATCATTGATTGACAATGGGCTTCTAGTTTTGGAGCCCTATCAATCAAACATGTATAAGAAAGCCTGAGCAACAACCAAAGCCAGAGCCTCAAACCTGAAAGAGAATCAAATTTGTAGCTAGAATCAAATCCATGAGTGTGATTTAGTTTATCATCATACTCAAATTGCCATTTGTGAGCACTTCCAATTAGTATAAGGTAACAGGTTCAATCCAAATTTGGAAATATTCAAGGAATCGTTGAGCCTTAGTGTCAATTTTCAATAGTTTGTTGTAAACATCAAACCACCATTTCAATATTTTTTGGTTATCTTTAAACCATCATTAATGATCCCTTCTATTCTGCAGAAGAAATTGGTTTGCAGTATTCCTTAAACCATGATATTCAAAGAGAACATTCAACCATTAACAATTATACTCATCTCTTTTCTTGGACTCATATACTCCACTTCAGATAAGGAGGGGGGGGGGGTTTGGAAACCTAATTTTCTAGGGTCATGGTGTGGAATGTGAACCATAATGAGAAATCAAAGGGACCTTGGGAGTGGAATCCAATGGTCATGGAAATTGTATTTATATGTCTACAACATTAATGAAAAAGATATTTATGCTTATCTTTCATTCTGGTCTACATAGTTCCACATTGAAATTTATGAAACATAATCCTTTAGGTTATGTAAACTTGGTTGATTCACTTGAATGGAATGTGGAAAGCCTCTAGTGAATGCTAACAATTATGGGAAGTCCAAGAGGCCTCTAGGAAGATGAAAACCAAGGGACAATAAAAATGTATTAATATGTATATATTGTGAATAGAATGCGTCACACAAATTATTTAAATGTTTCCTATTACTTTTGTGCATGTTCAACATGGTATCAAATCAGGAATACACTTGCCTTTCTTAAATATTGTGAGCCACAATTTAGTGGCATTTGTATACCTTAGAATTATTATTTAACAAACAAATTATAGTATAGGTCAAATATTTGTCATTCTGGCACAACCCCTTTGCATAGTTGGTCTGCCATTCTGACCTTTGATCCCTATGGTAGTATTGTGGTTTGCCTTCACATGGTTATTTGGTTAAGGGATTTTCTTCTTTTTCATTCTAGAGATATATTATTCTCTGTTGTAACTCCTCATAGAGATTATTTTTTATATTTGGTAACTCTAAATCTCATCTCACCACTTTGGTGTGATCAAGCATCTTGCAGTGCATCTATTACTTTTCTGTAAGCTTTCTGAGAAATAATGTCCCTGTAGGATGGAAAGGAAAATTCTCATTACTATGCTCCCATGCATCCATTGATGTGACTTTTTTGTCTAGTTTGTGTGCCCGTGGGAGATGAGTAGGGTTTTGAGAAACATGGAAAAGAATTTCCAACAATAGTTTATTTGGTTTTGAAAACCCATTTGTGATTTATTTAATCTACTTCTTCCAAGTATCTAAGTTCTAATAGTGGAATATATGAATAATAAATTTAATGTTTGGGGGGTGAAAGAGCCAAAGAAAACCAATAATTCTAGTTGAATTATTGAATTATTTTTTAAGATAACTATGATCTAAAACTTATATAGAGCTCTGCGATTCTACAACTTTTGTGTTGCTAACCCTATCCTTAGTTTCGCGTGAGGAAATGGCTGCCACAGAGGGGGTCACGTACCCTCCTTTTCCTACTCCAGAAGAAGAATCCACTACTTTTTGATCCTTAGTGATTATTATATACAATTGACCCAGGAAACAAAATGTGCGAGAAAAGTTTGTTAAAAAAGCAGAATCCACCCCTATGTGAGATTGCCTATGAGGGTGAAAAAAAAATCTTTAGCTTTCTTTGAACACATACTAGTCGGAAACTTCAGTGGGATGTGGCCATCACCTTGTTCAATGGAGATATGGATAAAAAAAACTTGGAGGGACAAGATGAATGACAATATTCAGTTATATGCATGTGATAATGGGTTCTTCACTTTTATGTTCGAGTTTAAAGAATACAAAAATGTAATATTTTGAAATGGACTTTATTTATTTATATCTAGAGGGATGTACCTCAACAAGTCGAAATTAGATTTCAATCTAGACGATGAAATTCCAAATGTGATTCTTGTCTGAGTAAAACTCCCTCATCTCTCACTTTCTTGTTGGAGCGATGATTGTTTGATAGAAATAGGGAATGGGGTCAGGAGATATCTTGATAGGGTTGAGACAAAGGGATCCCAATTTTCCTATTCCAAGATATATGTATAAGTAGACCTAGAAAAGGGTTTACCCTTAGAGATCAACCTGACACTGGGCGAATGGATTCTCTACCAATATCTAGATTATGAAAAAATCCCATTCAAGTGTCGTTTCTACCATGAATACAACCACTTCGTAAGGGATTGCGAAAAATATCCAACCAGTAAAGGATCAGACCCTCCTACTGAGCAAGGGGAGAAATGGAAGACCCAGAAGCATGGGGGGAATAGAGGTAAATCTAAAAGAGAAAAAAATCATAATGTTATGAAAAAATGGAGCATCTACATCCTCAAATCCTTACAAAGCCTTGCAAAATGGTGGAAGAGAACAAGAATGATATTGAAAACCCTAATCTAGTTCAGGGTTAATCAAGGATGAATCTAGAATAAGTGGAACAAGGAGATGGAGAAATACAAGATCTAGAAGGGGCTCAAAACAATGAAAATAGTGAGGATCAATCGTAAGTCAGCTCAACACAAGTTGAAGGTGGATCTACCCAAGGAGTAGCTAGAAATGAGAACATGGATGGAGGACAATATACAGTAGGGGTAATCACTCACAATAAGGCACAAACGTTGGCCTAGGTAGATGATGGAAGTAGCCAAGAAACTAAAAGTAGTAAAAAGAAAGGAAGTCCCTTGAAAAATACAACATGTGAAAGAGAGGACAAAAATAAGAAGAAGTTAGGGAATCAACTAGTCATCTCAAACATTTTGAAGACCAAATCCTCAAAAGGATTGGAAAACTCAGAAGTGGGAGGAGGTTCACAATCAATCCCTATCAAGAAAATATGAAGGTTTTGTCATGGAACATAAGGGGTATGGGGAACCTCGTTAAATCCCTAGTAACAAAGGACTATGTGACTCAAGTAAAAGCATGGATAGTTTTTATTCTAGAAACAAAACTACAAGGGAAAGAAGTTAATCAAGCACTGGAAATGTTCTGGCATCAAATTTCAGGATTGGCACAAGACTCAAAAGGATCCTTAGGGGGGCTAGGTATGTATTGGTCTAACATTCATTTCTCTTTAATTGACAATATGCTTTCTCCTTTTTGGATCACTGTACTTCTAGGAAAAAGAGATAAAGGCGAGAATGTACCCTTAATCAATGTATGTGCCCTTCTCCAATATGTGGATAAAGCTACATTTTGGGCTTCCTTAAATCTCATAAAGGATAAAACATGGCACATCAATTGTATAATGGAGGGAGACTTTAATACTACTCTCAGTTCAATAGAGAATATGGAAGGCAACATCGTTCAAGATCCATACAAAGATAAAATGGAGGAATTGATCAATGACTAGGAAATGGTAGACATCCCCCCAAAAAACAGAATATATACATGGAAAAATAGGCATAGTGGTGACAGTCACATTGAAATGTTCCTGGACATATTATTAATTCATCGTAAATTGTTGTTGATAGACTTGGAATGTTCCTCCTAAATTCTGGCAAGTAGGGTGTCATATCATTGTCCCGCTTTTCTAATTATACACCAAAAGGAAGATCTAGGTTCAATTCCCTTCAGATAGAATCCTACTTGGATGTAGGAGGATGGAGTTGTAGAGTAATTTAGAATGCTTAGAGTACTCCCGTAATGGGATCTCCAACATATGTGTGGAATGTTGAAGTTGTAACTAAATTCAGCCTTCATAATGTAAATTTATCATTAATATATTTATTATATTTTGTCAAAGCATGTTCTTCATGCTTAAAGAATAAAAAAGGGTCAAAAAGAATTTATTTTGAGTCAAAAGAAAATGTATTTGAGTCATGTCCCATTTGGACAATGAAAAGAAAAAGGGTTTGAATTTTTGTATTGATTCATAAGTCCACAAGATGACCTAGTCTCCCCTCCTTGGACAAGTTGGTCTAGTCCTCCAAAAGACACCTATTAGACCCTCCTTGAAACCTATATATTAGAGTAATTTCAACATACTTGAAGGCCATTTACGTATATCACAAGAAGTACTTTTCTAGACCTAGTGAAGAAGAAAAGAAGAAGTTCAAATAAAAGAGAAAGAAAGTCAAACACATAGAAGAATATCCTTCATTGACTGAATCTCAGGCCTAGTACAACTCGCACGTGTGAAGAGATTGATATTTCTGAAGTGGCTACAAGCCAAAATTCGACCTCCTTTGTTGTAGGACCAAAATTTTATGTGGTTGACTAGTTTCAAATAGATTTGAAAAGCACTGAATATGACTCTTGAAGGTGACTTTGAGGAGGGTTGGACTTGGCATCTTGGCAGCAATTTGGTCTTGGTCTTGGATATCTCATTTTGATATGGTTCTATAAAAGAAGGAATACTGGGTTTTCCCATTGTGGGTTTTTCCTTGGCTAGTGGCCTAATTTTGGTGTCTCTTGTTTCCTTGGGATCTCTATATTTTCCTAAGAGATTAAACATTTGTATAATTTCTTGATGAAGAAGATATAAGAACTAATAATAAGACATCTAAAATTCATAAGTAATTATCATGAAAATGAATTAGGTGTTAAACATCACTACACTTAGTTTCTCAACATGGTATCAAAGCTTTGGTGATGGCAAGAGAACTATTAAAAAATCCCTAAGTAAACCTAAGTCTGAAAGGAAATGCTTATGGAATGAAAAATTATTATGTATAAGAATACCTAAGAGGATAAGATCAAGGAATACTCTTTAAAAGTATCAATTATATCCCTATGAAATACCAATCCTTCTCAAACATTCCTATGAAATCAAGGTAACAAGTGTGAAGTTGTAATATATATATATGACAAATTCGAGAATCAAGTTTATCTCTATGGAACCCTGTGGGAAGGTCTGAGTTATCTAAAAACAAAATTGTCTTCAAAATCCAAACTATCATAGGAACTTGAACTTCTTGATAACCAAACTACTATAGAAGCAAGTCTTATCCCTTTGGAACCATATGGATAAGAATCCATTCACTTACGGAGAAGACTATTTATAGTACAATTGCATCACTCAGTTGGAGCCCATCAACACACATACATCTAATATGAAATAGAAGACAATTCTACTCACTCTTGGAGGTTGAACATAGAAGACAAGGATACTCTCTCAAGGAAATTTGAGAGGCTAATCAAAAGTAAAGGTCTGAGACTGAAAGGCATGAAGTTTGAAAGTGGATAAATATAGCGAAATATGAAGCAATATCTATGTGGAATCTTTGATGCATGGAACAACATGAGGTATCTGTCTAAGGCATGTAACCATGTAGAGTATATTTCTGAGGCATGACAAAATAGTGTGAAGTATGACACATCAAATTTTGAGGAATTTTTTTTCTATAGAACAAGCTATCTATGACATATCACTTGGGAAGGTTGAGTTCCTCTATACCTCTATGAAAAAATAACCAATTCTTTGGAACCAAGAGACTGAAACTCTATGAAACATCTATGTAAATAAAGACCGAGACTATGTGTGTAAACTATGTGATAAAGGAATGAATTACTAGGTATGTCTCTAATCATAAGGATCATATCTTCTGAGATCTTTCTCTGTAGAAGAAGGAAGTTGAATTATCAGTATCTAAGAATAATTCCAAGCCTGAAGATCTAGTGTTATATCTCTTTATAAGAAGGATTGTGATAAGGAATCTAAAGGTATATGAAGTCTATGGAAATACAAGCTATACCAAAATCATTTATGTGGTATAAGTCTGTCAAATAGCCATGATATTGAGACTCCCTTCCTATACATAAAAGAAGGACAAATTACACAAATAGAGCCAACCTATTTCCCTATTATAGTGAAGTTTGAAATTTTGATGGCTGAAGGTTTGAGGTACCTTTATTGAAGGAAGATGATATTTATCAACTAAAGAAAACTAAAATAATCTCTATTGCAAAAGAACCAAATACTTATAATAGAAAGATTGTAAGGATGGATAGATAAGGTTGAAAGAGGTATGTATAACTTTTGTTAATTTACAACCAAAGACCTATTTCAACCAAATTTCATATAGCATTAAGTCTTCTAGCTCTTGACGAAATCACATCTAGAAATTAACATGAAGAATAAGCTAACAATATTATGCTCTCTTGAAAATTTAGTGACTTATAGGGTTTGTATAGATATATTAGGGATCATTGATATGTTACCATTCAAATATTTTCCTTGCATATGAAGAGTAGTTTTTAGTAATAAAGGAATGAAATGAAATCCATCTCATGTATAGAAGGATTTCGAATAACTTTTCTAAAGTTTTGTTGACGCGAGTGTTGACACACTTATGTCAACAAAGGAGAAATGACCAAGACCAAGGCTCTTGATAAAACCGCAACTATTTGAAATGGTCGTTGCATTGGAATTGATGATGTGTTGAAGAGGCATTGACAATGCAGGTGTTGTGTTGTAGTGTTTGGTGATTTGCATTGATGTCAAACTCAACATGTGTTGTAGTTGGCTCGAGTGTGAAGATGATTGTGTTGCAGGTAGATGTACTCTTTGATGGATGGTCTTAAAAATGTAATCTTTGATAGATGTATTCTTATGTTGCCTGGTTTGGGTGTAGGTATTACCATGGTACAGGTATCCTTGGTATCATCCTAACCATGGTATCTGACTATGGTATTGGCTTGCAGATTACCATGGTACTAGGGTTTTTGGTATTAGCTTAACCATGGGATGTACTCATGGTATTGAGCTTGCAAATTACCATGGTACAAGGGTCCATGGTATTGGCTTAACCATGGTATGTACCTGTGGTATTGTGATCTGAACTTAAACAGGAACGCAACAAATTACATATATAACCATAAACATAGAAATGCGACAGAAATAACACTTCATTTCATTAATATCAGAATATTGAAACATGATTAGAAATATAATGGAAATAAACTAGCTGAGTCGATAGTAGCTTATCTCTGAGAAGAGATGTGGCGGCTACATGCCTCTAAAATATGTTACGATGAGGCTCCAAGGCCCATTTATTATTGAGAAACAATGGAAAACCCTAAACATCCATAAACCTAAGCCTAGGAGATGAAGCACAAAAATTGTGGGCCCCATTTGGTTAAATTGGTACATCAATTTCCCGGGATCATAACTTTGGCATATGATCTCCATTTGGCTATCATAATACCTTGTTTCAAAGACATCGAATAGTAAGTTGAAAAAAAATGGAAAACCTATTTCTAGATTTTCTAGACTCTCTGGCTTCCCTAAAAACATCATTTAGAGCCTCAAAACGGCTCCAAAAGTTCAGGACCTGAAAAAACTACCAAAATTAGTAAACTATGATACAATTAAGGAAACTGAAAAACTGAAAGAGATAGTGTTGGGAGTCCAAGTGGAATATGAAGGTGGCCACCAATATCCACCTGGATCAGTCCTCCCCCCTTAGTAAAAAATGGTCCCCATTGCATTGAGTGCCTCCATGAGATGGGGACACTTCTACTGAACTTGGTCCTTGGTGATCCACTTGCCTTGGTGTAGGATTTGGCCAGCTTTGACAACATGATACAGTTGGATCTTCTGTTGGAGAGTGTTCTTGATCCGTGTGTCCATGATCCAATCAGTCGTGGCCTGTTCCATCCAGTATGGGTTTAGCTCTGTTAGTCTGAGTTTTGTAATGTCGGATGTGTCCAACAATGGTCAAAAGTATGTCTGAAGGTGGTCTACATTTAACACTGGGTGCAGACCAAGGAATAATGGAATGTTGAGCTCGAAGGCATTGTCCCCTATAGCCTTGGTGATGGCATATGGCCCATATCAGAGCAGGTGAAGCTTGAGATGGGGTCCAGTGAGGTGCTCATTCTATAAATGTAGCCAAACTTTGTCGCCCACCTAGAACTTGTGCGGCACCCAATGCTAATCATGGTGCTGCTTGTACTTAGAATTGGCTCCGTCCAATATATCATGGACCTGCTGGAATATGTGTTCAATGCACTCAATGAAGTTGTTAGTCATGTCATCTTCTGACTAGACATGATCTGAATCTGAATGAGTAGCTGCAAATGGTATGGCCACATCAATGGGACATAATGACTGAAATTCCAACCCTACCTGAAAGGGGTTGTGACCCGTTGAACTGTGGAGAGCTCTATTATATCTTTGTTGTACATAGGGGAGGCTTTCATCCATGTGCATGGATGCTTCGAGTTGTACATGCACAAAATGTATATGATCATCCTATTGATGAATTTTGTTTGGCCATCAGTTTGGGGATTGAAAGTCATTGACTTAGTGAGTTTTGTATACAACATCGACCAAAGACTTGACCAAAATTCACTTAGGAATCTATTGTCCCAATCAGAGACTGTGGACTATGGGATCCCAAAGTGTACCTACACCCGCTCAAACAATAGCTTAGCAGTGGCCTTTGCTATGACACTCTTCTTACCAGCCGCCATAATGCCCATCTTAAAGAATCTATCAACGACCACAAAAATGCAGTCATTGTTGTGCTTAGTATAAGAAAGGCTCGACATGTAATCCATGGAGACAGATTCCCAAGGTGGACTAGGAGTAGGCAGAGGAGTATATAGGCCTTGCTTCTTGATGGTTGGTTTGGGAATGGCACAGGAAGTGTACGATTTAATGTACCTCCAAACATCCTGAAGAAGGTTCGGGTAATAAAAATAATTCTGCAGTACTGCCACTATTTTCTCTACTCTGAAATGTCCAACGACTTGATTGTAGTGTGCTACCCAAATCATCTTGGCATACTTGCTTGAAGGAACACAAATTTGTCCTAGGTGGCATAACAATGCATCCTGGAGGTGAAAACTTGGAACTTTCTTACCTTACTGGAGTGTCTGATATGTGTTGTCGAATTTTGGATTGCTCTCGTAAAGATGAGGCCACCCCATAGTCTTGTGCCCACAGGATTCGATCACAGTGATCAACGCCATGATTGGTGGTCGGTTGAGGTATTCTACAACATTATTAGTGTTGTCCTTCTTATACTTAATGTTCAAATGGAACTTTTGCAGGTATGTGAACCATTTCTGATGGCGATTGTTCTGAAACTTCCCTTGTGTTTGTATGAACTACAAGGTTTGTTGGTCCATGTGGATGATTGTTTCCTTCCCCAGAATGTAATTCTTCCATTGACGATAGACCAGCAAAATGGAATCTATTTCTTTTTTGTAAGTGGGATACTTTCTAACTGTGTATGAAATAGTCTCACTGTGGTAAGCCACTAGATGCCCCTGTTGAGTAAGAACCGTACCAATAACAAAGTCGAAGGTGTCTGTCTCAATATCAAACAGTAGATACAGGTCTAGTGCTGTGAGAACTAGTGCAGAGCAAAGGTGATGCTTCAACTCAAAAAATGCCTTATGTTGGGTTTTAGGCCAAAAAAAAAAATTATTTTGCTCTACCCTTCATGACTTGACTTAAAGGCTAGGTGATATGAGAGAACCCCAACATGAACCTGGGGTAGAAATTGGCAAGACCCAGAAAGCTGCAGAGCTCTGTTAGAGTGGTTGGGGTTGGCCAATCTAGAATGACTTTTATTTTGGTTGGGTCCACATGCACACCCTACTCATCAATGATGTACCCCATATATTGAACATGGGTCATGCGAAAAGTGTGTTTCTCCAAATTGGCACATATCTTGTGTTGTTGCAGGGTTTGAAGAACATGTTGAATATGGTGGAGGTGCTCTTCCCAACTCTAGATGAAGATCAAGATGTCATCTAAATATGCCACCACGAATTCATTGGTGAAGGGTCGCAAGATATCATCCATCAATCTCATGAAGGTTGTGAGGGCACTCGTCAACCCGAAAGGCATGACCAACCATTGGAAAAGGCCCTCCTTTGATTTGAAGGCATTCTTCCACACATTAGAGGGTTCGATAGGCACATCCTGATAACCAGACTTCAAGTCAATCTTGTTGAAATATTTGGCCCCCTAGAGCTATTCCAGAAGGTCATCAATCTGTTGGATTGGGTACCTATTCTAGACAATGATCTTATTCAATGCCTGAAAGTAAATACAGAGTCTCCAGGTCCCATCCTTCTTCTATACCAATATAATCAGGGTTCCACAGGGTGATGAGCTTGGCCTAATGTGCTCCTGAATCTACCTCTTGATCTCATCGTTCTCAAGAACCGAGCGTCGATAGATTGGTCCATTGGGTAGCAACACGCCCCGGGTCCTATCGATGGAGTACTTGATTTGATAGTGTGTAGATACCCTTGTAGGTGAGGAAATAATTTCCCTATACTCCTCCATGACCTTGTCTATCTGTTGCTACTATGCAAAGGAGCCCTGTCTGGAAGCCGTGGCCACAACCTTCTTCTTGTCTTGAGGGTGAATCATAAGGAAAACAACTTTCCTAGTCTAGGAAATGGTCTTACTCCATTTCTTTGCAGTGATCAAAGAGATGGAGGTTGGCAGGGCTACCTCTAGTATCCTATACAAATTATTGCCCAAATTAATAATCACAAGGCAAGGTCTAGACTCATATACACCATGTTGCTTCCACAAGTGTTGGGGAAATTATATGTGTTATAGTTTCCAGCATTAAATTATCAACCTGGGGTCACAAGACTTAGAGGCACAAGTGCAGGTAACATAGGATCAAAGCATCTAACCTAGACTAGAGTAAGAAATCAACTTGTCGTTTAAGTACAGAAACAAATCAAACACTATTTCTAGTAAAATCACTTCGACTTATAAAAATGCTAATTATGGAACTCAAATTATGTGTAGAAAACATATTTATCGATTCTAATGCTGATCAAGACAAAACATGAATCACTAAATCAAAAGGGCATAGAGATCTAAACTAAGTTAATGAACTAGAAATCTAAATTAAGCTAGTGAATACGGAATTGGAATTAAGCTCCAGAGCTCTCTACTTTCAATCAAAGAGAAACAATCGACATTCAGATGCAAATACTACCGATCTCAAAGCAACTGAAATGATACTCAAAGAAATCTAAACAAATGACATTTAAGGAAATTGAATCCTATTGTTAAGAAACCTATCAAATTGACATCCTTATGTAATGCTGGAAAGAAACTCAAATGACAAATCAAACTCTGTTTCTAATTATAATCACACTACTCACAAAATCAAATCTTGTGCTATTGTTTGAACTAAACCACCTCATGCTACCAAATTGAATTAACCCTATTTTAAATAAAATCAAAGAAAAGCAATTCACACTGCTTCTAATACTGTACTCAACTCGATTCAATTACCCTGAATCAAACTAAAAACAAAGCAAACCACATTGTTCTTAAACTAAATATCTCCTCACTCAATCTTAAATTAAATTGAAATGCTAGATATGAGTTGCACACCCTAAATTAAATTATATTAACATTGGAATGAAAAATTCATTGTTCAAAACTTAAGTCTCACTGCTCCAAATCAATCAAACTAGAATTTCTGAGACTAAATCACACAACTTAAGTTACTTGGGCTACAATTTTAAATGAAATCACAGTGCTTCTATGAGAGGACTAAGCAGTAAACACAATCCAAAATGTAAACTACCAATCACAATCCATAGTTAATAAATATATCTATCAAACCAAAACTTCACTCATTCCACTATCCTTTAACCTACGAATTAGCCATTTAATGCACACAGGGAGGAATTCGTTTCAGACTTTCAATATGCATCATGACTCAATTATATAAGTGCATAAAATTGTTTTAGATAACCAAGATTTATTTATGTCCTATTCACTGAATACTCCAATTATAGTGAAATATACTTGGTTTTTCAAGGGAGTGTTATGAAACGAGCTCACAAAAACATAGAAAAGAAAGATCAACACCTCAGAAATCAACCTCTTCGAGGGGGGTAACCTCCTTTACATTACAAAAATGAATAATTCTTTGATGATACAAATGACAATACCTCCTTTCTATATATATGAGTCTAAGGGATCATAATATAATTATAGCCGACATAACATTAATAATGTAAGTGCACAACAATAACAATAGTGGGCTTCTATGGGGCACAATAGTAACAAGATGGGGACTAAATGGGCACAACAATATAATAAGGGATTCATGCAATATAGGGACCTAATAGGGAGACAGAGCAATGCTCAGTGCTAAGGCACAAGCACAATTTATGCAACAAATGGCAATCTATATACTCATAACACTTGATCCTTTTTCCAATTGAGAAGTGCATTGTTATAATGATCACCAATGCTCTGAAATCAAATTAAATACTCCAAGCAATCACTCAGGAAACGTAATGGATTCATGCAATAACTAAATGAAAATATTGATTCTATAAAATTGTCACACAACTATCTATCTTAAGCTAATAATGAAGCTCTCTCCCAGATGATGGCATGCCCTACCACACCTGGGAAAGATTAAACGATTTGCAGTGAAAATGATTTAGAACATTCAAATTAAAAGCTTATAGTAGACCATAACTTGCAATAATCTGGTTCAAAACATAGCCATACTGTATTATTTGGAGCAGATTCTTCAATTATAGAGCATAATGTCTTACAACAACTTAAAAACTTAATAATTAGCACCAACTAACTCCTCTAACTCCTTACAACACTGGCCTTTATAGGCAACAATTCATAAACAAAATAGCAGTAATTTCATACATGGAAAATTCTGAAAATTAATACTAATCCATGCTCTTTGATCTGATCCCAAATCAACCTGATTTGCTTGAAACAAATGTGTTCAACCAACTACTATCATTAGCGCAATTCTTCTCTGGAGAATCTTCATTATGGAAAACAATGAGCTTGGCTTTAATCAAGATCTCCAGAGTTATTCATATTCAACCTTCTAGAAGTCATGAGGACGTGTAAGAAGTTTACCAGGTCATTAGATTTTTATCCAAACCGTAGTTGTGGCCGAAAAATAGGCAAATCTGAATTTGACCTGCTTTTGTACTTAAACCTATGTTGGAATATTCCCATTACCATAGCTCCTCATGGTAATGAATTTTTCCAAACGGTTTCTAGGTTATATGAAAGAGGGTATTTTGAGCACAATGAAAGTATCAAAATGTTGAGATTTTTCACCACTTGGTCACAAACCTAATATTTTCATCTACAACAATCTCATTTTGTACTCAACTCTGTAGTAACTAGTTTAACTGACTTGTGAAGAATTTCGGCGATGTAACTCTCCGAAAAATGAACTTAGCTAAAATGTCATTAGTAAATCATGAAAGAATCATCTTTAATCATATAAAATCTAAGAAAAGAAACGATAGCCAACGATAGAGTGTAAAATATGTATTTGGCGGCAAGTTATGGAATTAGGGTATGGAACGAGTTAAAAACATAGGGTTTTAGGGTATGAATGGTGATATTGAAAGTTGAAAACATTGGCATATTTGAGGTCCAACATCCCCCCATGTCTGAGGATTTGCATGTCCTCATGTAAACAAGTACTTTTCTCATTTATATATTTTATGGCATCGTGACTTCAGGTAGGGTTGGTTCTTGCAGAACAATTCTGCGTGAAGATTTGAAGGTGCTAGTTCTTATGGAGCAACACCATTCTTATTTGAATGTCATAGATTTGATTTTGAGAGAAATACAAATTGAGGATAAAAAACAGATGTGGTAGGAGGAAATGATAAGTGAGATGATAGATGTCAATGGAAATGGTGGATGAGATGAGGTGGTGATGGAGATGGTAAAATAGGTGCTTGCATACTCTATTTTTGTGAGGCCAATGCTTATGGATGGTTCCTTTATGAAAGAAAGCAATGACTTCATCCTATATTGGATACATTCAACTAACAATATGTGTGAATGTAGGAGGCGAAGGCACTATAGTTATTGCTTATGTTTATATGAACCACTATACTTTTCTTTTCATGATTATGACCTTATTAGAGTAGCATGCATTCTATTATGAATGAGGAATTTTCAAATGGAGGGTATATGGAAAATGGAATATGTGGTGGTTAATCGTCAAAGCTTCCTTAATTCTCTAATGAATTAAATAATATTAAGCCAAATTTACCTCAATTTTTACCTTTGTTGTTGATGTGCTAGGTGCTACAAGATGAAGAGCATGATGGAATTGTTGGAGTTGATGTGACTGTTGATTTGATCTGTTGAAGAAGGATGAATGATAAACTAAAGTGTTGAAGGATGAACTAAAGCTCTCCTTCTCCCCCTTGCCTAAGGAGTTGTATGTCCCCAAACACTAAGGAAAGGTGACTGCTGATGCAAATGACAATGGAAATTCTAATACAAAGAACCAAATTGTTGCAAATCTGTGTTGATATCACAAAACCATATAGTCTTCAACCGCTACACACCTGTGTGCAATCTTGAATATGTGAATAAATGGTTTCGCTGTTGAACATAAGAAAGAATCATTGGATTACCAACCATTGAGGAAGTTGTTAACCAATGCGAGATATCCCACATTTGATGTCAATGGGAATCAAGGCACTAGGTACATTCTACTAGCCGAATAGAGTTTTTGAAGTCGAATGGTCTACAGAATTCATCCACCAAGAAAAATTGATGTATTTCCTTAGTAGATGACAATGATACCTACCATAAGGCATGCAGGCTCCCAAGTACATTATCTAACCCTAACCCTAATCCTAGATAATGTGTTGATGTTGATGGGATAAGGCTTATTGGCAGGTGGGCATTAAGGAATCCCACATCAACCAACTCCAGTACAAACATAATGACTTGAAAGATACATAATTCTAAGAACTCATACAAATTTCAAAACTTTATTGGGAACCTTGCCCGCCAGTTACCTAGTTTTCAAGCAAAGTCCCTGTCAAGTTGTGCCAGACAACTTGATTTTCACAAAAGGACTTATTTTTCTCTTTACTATTTTCATTTATTTATTTACTAAATTTCCTACTATACTGGAGAAAATATGTCCTCCTTCAAGTGAAAGAGAACTTCCAGTGAATTCATGTGCGGATCAGGTACAAGTATATATTCATGCTCAAATTTAACATATAAACTTTACATTGTACATGAGCATGTAAAACTAGTAGCTGCAAATTATATGATGCTAAGAAAGTGTGAAGAAGAGAATGTTGCCTTGCTGCAGTACTAGTTTGGAACCAATGCTTGATGTAATCATAATGTTCTTGGCACATTTCTTCATTTGGACAATGTTGCATATCCTCTTCTTTAGCCTCTTCGATCTCTAGGATTAGGGGATTCTCTCCAATAGATGTTGTCCATAAGTCCTTAGTTTCCTCTAAAGATTCGAAAAGGTGATTATTGAAGGATTCTAGCTCTTCATGTGGTTGTGGCTCATGGAAACCAGGTTCTTCAATCACTTCTGGAGAGGTGGAAAGGTTCTTGACTGTTGTCAATATCTGCTCTTCCTGAGAGGTGGAGACCCCAACTGTTGCTAGGATTTGAGATAATTCCTTCAAATTCTTAATCATCCTTGAATCATGCTTGCTAGTTTAGAAATCCTTGTCTGCACACACGGATTAGTACCTGGGGGTTCTTACAGCACCCAAAAAATGTTTGTTGTTTTAAGAGCTTGAAATTTTTAATCTAAATGAAAAAGAATTGATTGCATTAAAACTCACCAAACTTTCTTACTTGGACAGCTAGACTTTGGAGAAACCCTACTATAGTGGATGTGTGGTTCTTCACTCACGTCTTACCATACTCTCTCCACCCTTTGAATTTCCTACAAAATCTTCACCACACAGAAAACTTGTGAAAGAAACTATGCTCTAATCCCTTTAGCACCTCCTCAGAAACAACGCCAAAAATGTTGGGGAAATTATATGAGTTATAGTTTCCAACATAAAATTATCAATCCGGGTTCGTAAGACTTAGAGGCACACGCGTAGGTAATGCGGGATCAAATCATCTAACCTAGACTAGAGTAAGAAATCAACTTGTCGTTTAAGTATAGAAACAAATCAAACACTATTTCTAGTAAAATCACTTCGACTTATAAAAAGGCTAAATACGGAACTAAAATTATGTATAGAAAACACTCATTTATCTATTCTAATGCTAATCAAGATGAAACATGAATCACTAAATCAAAAGGGCATCAAGATTAAATCTAAACTAAGCTAATGAACTCGAAATCTAAATTAAGCTAGTGAATGCAGAATTGGAATTAAGCTCTGGAGCTCTCTACTTTCAATCAAAGAGAAACATTCAACATTCAAATGCAATGACTACCGATCTCAAAGCAATTGAAATGATACTCAAAGAAATCTAACCAAATGACCTTTAAGGAAACTGAATCCTTTTGTTAAGAAACCTATCAAATTGACCTCCTTATTTAATGCTGGAAAGAAACTCAAATGACAATTCAACCTCTGTTTCTAATTATAATCACACTACTCACAAAATCAAATCTTATGTTATTGTTTGAACTAAATTACCTCATGCTACCAAATTGAATTAACCCTGTTTTAAATCAAATCAAACCAAAGCAATTGACATTGCTTCTAATATTGTACTCAACTTGATTCAATTACCCTGAATCAAACTAAAAACAAAGCAAACCACACTGTTCTTAAACTAAATATCTCCTCACTCAATCTTAAATTAAATTGAAATGCTAGACATGAGCTGCACACCCTAAATTAAATTATATTAACGCTAGAATGAAAACCTCACTGTTCAAAACTTAAGTCTCACTACTCCAAATCAATCAAACTGGAATTACCGGCACTAAATCACACAACTTAAGTTACTTGGGCTACAATTTTAAATGAAACCACAATTATTCTATGAGAGGACTAAGTAGTAAACACAATCCAAAATGTAAATTACCAATCACAGTCCACAGATATATATATATATATATATATATATATATATATATATATTTATATATATAACCAAAACTTCACTCATTCCACTATCCTTTAACCTACGAATTAGCCATTTAATGCACACGGGGAGGAATTCATTTCAGATTTTCATCATGCATCATGAATCAAATATATAAGTACATAAAATTGTTTTAGATAACCGAGATTGATTTATGTTTTGTTCATTGAATACTCCAATTATAGTGAAATAGACTCGGTTTTTCAAGGGAGACAAAGCATGGCTTAGAGCTGAGGCACAAGCACAATTTATGCAGCAAATGGCAATCTATATACTCTAAACACTTTATCCTTTTTCCAATTGAGAAGTGCGATGTTATAATGATCACAAATTCTCTGAAATCAAATTAAATACTTCAAGCAATCACAAGGAAAATTAATGGATCTATGCAATAACTAAATGAAAAGACTGATTTTGTAAAATTGTCACACAACTATCTATCTTAAGCTAATAATGAAGCTCTCTCCCAGATGATGGTGGGCCTTGCCACACCTGGGAAAGCTTAAACGATTTTCAGTAAAAACAATTTAGAACATTCAAATTAAAAATTCACAGTAGACCATAACTTGCAGTAATCTGGTTCAAAACATAGCCATATTGTATTATTTGCAATAGAGTCTTCAATTACAAAGCATAAAGTCTTACAATAACTTGACAACTTAATAATTAGCACCAATTAACTCCTCTAACTCCTTACAGTGCTTGCCTTTCTAGGCAAAAATTCATATAAAAAATAGCAGTAAGTCCATACATGGAAAACTCAACAGATTATTACTAATCCAAGCTCTTTGATCTGATCCAAAATCACCCTGATTTGCTTGAAACAAATGTGTTCAACCAACTGCTATCATTAGCGCAATTATACTCTGGAGAATCCTCATTATGGAAAACATTGAGCTTGGCGTTAATCAAGATCTCTTGAGCTGTGTGTATTCAAAATTCTAGAAGTCATGAGGGCATGGAAGAATTTTACCAGGTCATTAGATTTTTATCCAAACTATAGTTGTGGCCGAAAAATAGGCAAATCTGAATTTGACCCAATTTTGTACTTAAAACTGTGTTGGAATAATCCCATGACCATAGCTCCTCGTGGTAATGAATTTTGCCAAACGATTTCTAGGTTATATGAAAGAGGGTATTTTAAGCGCAATGCAAGTATCGGAATGTCAAGATTTTTCACCATTTGGTCAAAAACTTCATATTTTCACCTACAACAATCTCATTCCATACTCAACTCTTTAGTAACTAGTTTAACTAACTTGTGAAGAATTTCGGTGATGGCACTCTCTGACAAATGAACTTCGAAAAACCGTCATTAGTAAATCATGAAAAAATCATCTTTAGGCATAGAAAATATAAGAAAACAAATGATGACCAACCATAGTGTAAAATATATATTTGGCTGCAAGTTATGGAATTAGGGTATGGAACAAGTTAAAAACATAGGGTTTTAGGGTATGAATGGTGATATTGAAAGATGAAACATGGGCATATTGAGGTCCAACAACAAGTATGGTTGTCCTAATAATACATCATAAAATTCAAGAGGAGAAACATCACATAGTACCTCATTTTCTGAGGGCTTGATGTTGCAGGGAAGGCGAGATTGTTGACTGATGCAGAGATCTCATCCTTGGTGAAGCCACCCGCTAATGTACGGATGCAGATGTGATGTCATTGGTAGGTCTATCTGCTTCACAACCTCTACTGAAATGAGGTTCTTTTGGCTCCCGTTGTCGACAATGAACTGTAGTGGAGAACCTTTCACCCACACCTGTGAGTGGAAGAGGCGTTCCCCCTCCTTTGGATCTTCAGGCTCATTCTTCTGTATTTTGGTTGTGGCCATGGTGGCACTTGGCTCTGCATCGATGATCTGCTTCCCTTTCTTGGGTTCTAACTTAGAGTCAGAACATGCATTTGATTTCGAAGCCTTCAGCTCGGCTACAACGACTACTTGACCCGACACTCACTTGTGTTGTGAGTGGAGCTCTTATGGAACTCACACCATTTTCCCGTGTCCTTTGTCTTCATGGTGTTGTTCTTTACTTGCAGCTTCGATAAGTTTTCCTAGGCAGCCCCACCTTGTCTTTGGCATTTTCTATGTGGTTTGGGGGTGCCTTTTCCTTGCTTTGGATTCACAAATCCAAGGTCTCGCTTCCTTTGTTTAAACTTTTGCTCAATCTTGAAAGCGTATCGGTATTTTGTGATGAGGGAGGAGATGTCCAAGAACTCTATCTCTTCCTGGATGTACTTATGTAGACAGTCACAGTACTTGAGTACCAAATGCTGCTCAGAATCCTTGATACCCAACTTAGTGCAGAGGGTATGGAAAATATTTGTGAACTTCGACACATCTTGGTCCCTTCCCTACCATAGTGTGGTCCACATTATTTATTTATCTTCATAGCTCCCAACAGGGTAATATTTTTTCTTAATGGAATCTCAGAAAGAATCCTAAGTGGGTGCGGCTAAAAACAATGAGGATTTTGTCTCGTCCTTTTCTTCAGAGTAGGTTTCGCACCAATCCTTGACATGTGGGGCAGCTTTGAGAAGTGCCAAAGTAATCTTTTCCCAGTTGGAAAAGTCATGTACTAAAAAATATCCTTCCAACATATTCAACCATTTATCTATGGTGTCTACATCTATTTGGCCCTCAAATATGGGAATATCGAAGTCAATTTTTACCTTAAAAGGAGCGGCGCCACCAGAGTGGCTTCTAGATGAAGATGTGTCGCATGTGGGTAGTCGTCGAAGGATATGGGCAAAGTTATCCATCATCATGTTCCTCTGTTGCTCGAGGGATTCGTTGAGTAATATTTTGAAAGGATCACCTACCCCCTCGTCCTTCTTTTCTTCTTCCATGGGAGGTCATCGGGGTTTGCGAGGCTGGTCTTGCAAAGGTTCAACCAGTTCGAGCCCTAACTCCTTAAACGTTGACCTCGTTGGGGACATGCAAAGAAAAACAGAGTAGGAGCAGACCATTCTGATACTACAGATCTGAACTTAAACATGAACGCAAAAAATTACATATATAACCATAAATATAAAAATGTAGCAAAATTAAAACTTCATTTCATTAATATAAGAATATTGAAATATTCTTACAAACAAAATGGAAATAAAATAGCTCAGGCAATGGTAGCTTATCTTTGAGAAGAGATGTGGTGGCTACATGCCTCTAAATTGTGTTATGATGAGGCTCCAAGGCCTATTTATTATTGAGAAACAATGGAAGACCCTTAACATCTAGAAACCTAACCCTAAGAGAGGAAGCACCAAAACTGTGGGCCCCTTGGTTAAATTGGTACATCAATTTCCCGGGGTCGTAACTTTGGCATACGATCTCTGTTCGGCTATCATAATACCTCATTTTGAAAGAGTAGATTGAAAAAAAATGTAGAAATTGCTTGGGGTTTTCTAATCTCTCCATTTTCCCTAAAAATTTCGTTTAGGGCCTCGCAACGACTCTGGAAGTTCTGGACCCGAAAAACTGCCAAAAATAGTAAATTGTGCTACAATTAAGGAAACTGAAAAACTGAAAGAGACAGTCTTTGGGGTCCAAGTGGAATAGGAGGGTGGCCACCAATATCTACTTGGATCATATTTACTTGTATTTTACTATGGTACAGGTGTCCATGGTATTGGGATAACCATGGTATTTTCCCAAGGTATTGATTGGAGATTATTGATGATATTTTGACTTATATTCTTGTGGATTGTTTTGGTGAGTGGATTGATTGATGGTGTGAGTGTATGGGTGGAGTGAGAGAGTGCTATAGTACTTTAAGTAGATTTTTATACATACGTAGCTAAGTTTAGAGTATGCATATCAGATTTTATTATTCAGATTATAGATGATGGTGGATTCCTCATGGTGAGCAATTTTTAATAATCTAATCTGAAACATTCTGAAATGTGGTTCGCATGGAGGATTTGGAGGCATAGAGACTTATTTCTTGCAGAGACTAGAAAACAGTGATCAGAGGAGGAGAATCTCAATCCGATGGTCGTTGGATAATATAATCCATGTTGGGAGAGGCTCGTTGGTGGTGGAGGCTTCCAGTAGATGTTTATCTGTAGATTCGTGTGAGTAAGTACTTCTTAGCTGATGGATGTCAGAACAATGTTGTATTAGTCAAGTCTTCTAGCCAGTGGGTGTTAGCTACTTTATGTACAAATTTGTTCAACAAACTAAAATATTTGAGCAGTAGCAACAACGGGTGGTTTTTTTCCCTAGAGAGGATTTTCCACCAGAAACTTGTGTCGTCTTAGGTGCATGCATTTATTTTTCATGGTGCTATTACATGTTTACATTATGTCTGATTCATATGTTAGATGGTGGGTTACTAATCCTGTTTTTTTTTTGTAAAAGATATAAAAATTAAGTAAATCCTATCACTACTGATTCATCCCCCCATCTCAGTAGTGGGCTCAATTCCAACAATTGGTATCAGAGCGGGGTTCTCTCGGTGAAGCTTGATCGTTTAAGAGTAGATCGTGGGCCATGGCCAAGAACAAAATTATTTCTTTCTCAAAAGGAAACAAATATCTTGAGTATCTTTCATGTCAGGGAAAACTGCTTCAAGCAAAGAGTTTGGATGAGAGGATCGCATCCAAAAGAGGAAGAAATATTTGAGTTTGTCATGGTTCAGATTTGGTCATCGGTGCATTGGAGGTTGATATAATCACCTGAAGTGTGAAAGAATTGATTAGTCAGCATGTTATTTTTCCACTATTTGTGGAACACATTGATGAGAAGTTTATAAATGTGCTCAACGACTATTAAAAAAAAACTGAAACAAAATTAAGCATCGAATTGGAAATTCAATCTAGTCATCAAGGAGAAAATTGAATGAAATGATTCATTTTATTATGGATTTGAAATGGTATGAACGTTGAAATGTGGATCTGGTTAAGATCTAGTGGATGTAAATAAATTTGATCCTTGAATTTTGGTCATCATTATTGATACAGTCTCC
>APFE031462384.1:64504-93602 GCA_000404065.3 Pinus taeda
GATGTAAACCTGTCGACGGAAGTGAGAAACTTGCCATTGAGGCATGCAAGCTTCAAAGTACTGAAAGGGTTGTTCCTAAGTCAACTTCTTGGATAATGAGCTGATGTCGACAAGAAGTGACCCGTCGTATGAGGGCCTTAATGAATCCCACATCTACAACATGGAACAGAGCAAATGATTTTGTGGAGGTGAAAACGATCTCATGATACAAGGTTCAGGGTGGCGGTCATGAAATAATGGAGCGTGAAGGTATTGCAGCGAATGGGGCATCAGCTAGGTTGGTGAATTCTCTGAGCGACTTCTCTTGAACATATCGGTGACACTGAAATGGATTGGTAGCGTTAACCCCAAAATGGATGGTACGGAAGACCAATGGTGATATGACCGGTGAACGGAATAACCCAACCCGACTCAATCATGGTGATGGAGTGAAAGTGTCATGTTCAAGAGCGACCTGCTACCAATGAAGTTCTTCAAGTTTTCTTCCCTATTTCCCCAGTCATTGCTGACCCGTACCTCTTTATTTTTGTCAAGCTTGAGGAGGATAACATATGCTTGTTCTATAATTTTCCCTTCGGGCAAACCTGTCACTATGTTTTAACAAGCCTAGCGACAGTGAAACTCGCTCTTGTCCGTATGGACAAGTTTGTCGCTATTGTTTTAATGAGTTTAACGACAAAGATAACTTGATCCCTTTCAATTTTAGAGAGTCTGAAAAGAGACAGAAAGGAAACTCTAGTAGTCCTTTTTCGTAGTATAATCCCTTAAGTCTGAAAAAATATAAAATAATACAAAAGGGATGACTTTTACGATCACTTTAGCGAGCCAAAAAAGACAAGCGCTCGATATTTTTGTGTAATGATCCCTCAGGTCCAAAAAGATTAAAATCTAGAGGAGGGATGGCACTTCCAATCACTTTAACGAGCTGGAGAGGCTAATTGCTTGGCAATATTTTCATATTTTATGAGTCTAAAAGGAGATTAAAGGAGACTCGTTTTTTAGGAAAGGGTGATGTTTTCGGATAGAAACTGGTTCCAGGTAAGGTTTGGAACTTTTCAATCACGGCAATGTAAAGAAAGTGGCTAATAGAATCACTCGTCACAACTTTTCCTCAAAAGGGTAAACAATCAAGTGGAGGCGTATGATCGGCTAAAAAGGTGGAGGTGATGGTAAGAACACGACCAAGGCTCAAACGCTGATAGCAATGTGATCACAAAGGTTATTTACCAAAGGTGGGTTCATTTTTTAATGAGCTTGAACTCTAGGGGTACATATGCTCATTGCTAGGTTTATTTTTTAACGAGCTTGAACTTCGCGTAAACCTGCTCATGGCTAGGTTTATTTTTTAACGATCTTGAACTTCGCATAAACCTGCTCATTTCTAGGTTTATTTTTTAACGAGCTTGAACTTCGTGTAAACCTGCTTGTTGCTAGGTTTATTTTTTAATGAGCTTGAACTTCACGTAAACCTGCTCGTGGGTGCGGGTTCATTTTTTAGTGAGCTCAAACCTTGCGGAAATTATGCTCATTTTCCTTTCTATGTAAGCTAGGAATGACCAAACTATAAAGCTAAAAAGCTAAAAACACTAAAAAGCTAAAAAATTGAAATTGGTCATTTTTGCTTGTATAAAAAAGGTTTGCATGCCCCCAGCATAAAAAAAAGTCTTCAGTAACCATATGGAAACTTACCGTGGTTAAGCAGGATGACTTTCTGTCAATACTTAAACAAAACACTTCCTGCACTTTGTCTGCCAAATAGACAAAGGTGAAAGATCACTCGGACCAATCACATAACTTATAGGGAAACTTATCTCTACAGCTGGGTTTATCTGCAAAATAAACAAGGGTGCATGCCCCCTAAGCTTCGTTACATTCACCAGACTACTCGCAGTAATTAGGTGGATGGAATGAAGGTTCCTTTAAGAGATCAAGTGAAAGACTCGACTTGGAACTTTGCTCATCCTTGTTTCATTTTTTAACGAGCTTGACACAAGACAAGGAATTCTGCTCAGATCCTTGGTTTCATTTTTTAACGAGGTTGACACCAGTCAATGAACTATCCTCTGGCGACCTTTGATCACAACTCATAAGGAGTCATGAAGGAAAGATCTGGTTCCAATGCCCCTAGTACATAATGTACAACATCACTGAATTGATCATCAGATGATGTAGGTATGGTAGGGCTAGGAGGCAATACCTCACGATGATCCACACTATCAAAATGGTCAGAGTTCTTCTTGATCTTTGATGATGTAGAAGATATCATGTGACAGGTTTCCACTGTGGCCACTTCCGCTAGATTACTTGGAGGCGGAAGGGCAAAAGTGCCCATTAAAGAAGGGTCTTTTAGGAGACCTACTCCGATATTTTGAAGCAATTGAGAGCTTCCATGGATCATTGGAATGCTTCCTGTAACTTGTGAACTGTTGGGGAGGAAGGTTTGTTGATCAACGATTGTAATTCCTCCTTGAAAGGGAAATGCAATATTTCTAAAGTATGTTGACACAATAGCAGCCATATCATAAATCCAAGGCCTTCCCAGTAGGATATTGTAGTTGAGGTTTCCATCGATAACTTCAACGTCAATTTCTACTGTCTTGCCCCCCAGTTCAACTTGCAAGTTACTTAAAATCCTGTACAGGGTGTTTGTTCATCCATTGAATGCTTTTAATGTCGTTGATGATATTGACAAGGGTGGTGAGCCTATAGTTTTCCAACAACTCATCGACATAATGCAGATAGATGCCCCCTCATCAATAATTGTTTGATGAACAGTTTTGTTGAGGGCTTTCACTTGTATGAGGAAAGTGAGTTGAGCTGGTAACTGAGGTTCATATCCTTTATGATTAAAGGCCACTAGATTGGAATCCGTTGGATCAATCCCACCTATCGCTGATAACAAAGCCTACTTTTGGAAGGGGCAATTATGCAGTACTTCAAGAATTGAAATAGCAGATGGCGATTGGGCCAAATCCTCCACTATATTATAATTCTGTGCTACTCCTTTAGGCGGTTTTATTGTTAATTCAGGAATGATTGGCGGAACAACTTCTGGCGAAGTTGTTGTCAAACTACTGGGTTGATATGTAGCCTTGTTGTTCGATGACTATGGATTCCCATAATCTTTATTCCTTGTAGATATCAAAGCATCATTTTGCTGTTTTGAGATGGATAACATAAGCACTTGGGATGGGGAAGCATGATCACTAGCAACCAGGTTTGTTTCTGGGCTTGGAAATGGATTAGTCAACACCGCTGAGGCATTTGAAGTTTTTGAAAAATTCATAACCTTAGCTTATGTTGACAATATTTTGTGAAATGCTCGTTGTCGCATATGTAACATGGATAACGAGGTTTCTTTTGCCCAGTAGGGTTTTAAGAAGATTTTTCAAGAGGTGAATCCTCCTGTTTCTTCTTTTTGTTTGTCCCTTTCTTCTTTCCCCCTGGTTGCTTAGTATTTTTTCCTTTGTCTATTGACATGGCATTGACCTCCGAGGCGAGAGGTTCCTCATCTGCTTTTTGACTAGAAACTGTACGGGCTTCATAGATGTAGCCTTTGCGGTTTTTGTGCGTGTCGCACCTATCACGCCATCGTCGGCATGAGAGTATTTATTTGATTTAGGAGGAGGTGGAACAGAAAATTCTGTTCTAGGAGCATCAGGAATTTTGTCGTAAAGCGTGCCAGACTGAGTATAGATCAAGTCTAAATATTGCGCACGAGCAATGACTTGCTCTTCTGTAACAACTCCTCCTTTAGCCACATCCTCTGTAATATAGGGTAGCAATGACTTTATAAACAATTAAGCTAAAAGTTGATCAGGAATGTACGTCTTCACCATTCTTCGACGATGCCGCCACTCATGAATATGATCAGATATGTGAGTGGTTGTCGTCTGTTTAAAGTTGGTAAGGAGTTCTGTCCCTGTTTCATACCTTATGGGTAATTGAAAATGAGTTAAAAAGGTAGTGGCAAGGGTACTGAAGTTGTCAAACGAAGCTCTAGGCAATTCTATATACCATTTAGCTACCGGACCAGTAAACGTTCGCTGAAAAAGGCGAAGCCTAATCGAATCATCATTCAAGGAGTTGGATGAACACCACAAATGGAATTTCATCACATGATTCGACGGATCTTCACCCAGATTTCCATTGAATTTAGGAATATCAAAGGGAATTTTATGAGGAATCGCAAGCCACCAAGGGGCGTAAGCAATTGGATCATTCGTTAAACGGTTTAGATCTGGTAATTCTAGAGTTGCTACAAAGGGAAACTATTGATTCAGGTTAGGCGAAGCATACCCAGGATAAGATGAAATCGCCTGAGCAGTAGGTCTTTGCATACCAGCATAATGTACTTGATGCTGGTAACTTTGATAAGGTTGATGGGCATAATCATTATAGTATGGTTGAGAAACTCAAGACATGGATCCACAACATGTCTATTAATTATTTTTGTCATTTTGCAGGTTTGAAGACAATGGTGAATTCTAGAGCTAAAGGGCCAAAATCCTTAATATTCTCTCTACTTCTCCCTCCATCCTCTCCATATCCTACATCCAAACTCATGTGCTCACCATTCTCCATCATCCCAGTAGCTCAAAAATCAAATTTTATCTCCTCTCTGGATTGCTATAGGAAGACTGTAATTACTACAGGAAGATCCTGTAGCACAACAGGAGGACTCTGAAAGACTACAGGAAGAGAATCTAAATGAAAATACCACCAAGCATGACCTCACCAAAGGTAAATAAAGTTCTCCCACAATGATCCACTATCTATCCATCATTCATACATCCCATTTCACAAGAAAATGCGATTTCCCATTACTTACAAAGACTTGTTGCTCAGGTCCTTGGTATGATCGCTGGAATTGCAGTTGTTGGTATTGAACCAGCCATGGTTGTTGGACCATTTTTTGTTGCCCAATACTGGATGATTGACCAAGATGAGGATTCATAGTACCTATTTGAGCCTGAGTCACTCCAGATAAGGAGGCACTGACTTGAGGTTATGATTGAATCGTTGAGATGAGAGGTTGTTGCATTGCAACCTGAGAAAATTGAGGTTGACATACAACAGGTAGTGCTTGTACTTGCAATAAATTCACAATCGCAAGTGTAGTGGGAATATTCGACACAGGATGGAATAGTTGCATTGAATATACAACCCTTGGTTTTTGAGGCAGTATTGGTACCCAACTGCTGGATGTAATTCCAGTTTGACCTGAACCTTGTTGTAAACTCTCATATGGTTGTTCTCCTGGAGGGAACAATAAAAAAGCATACTACCCCCCATATGGTGGCAATACGGTTCTTAAAGGGTAGATTGGCCTTTGAAGACACATCGGATCGACTTTTTGAGTTTCAACATAAGAAATACTAGATGAGAATCCGGATGAAGAAATAGGAACCGACCATGTCGTCGAAACAGTGCCTGAATGGACTCCAGCTTGTTATTGATAACTTGCCAGGACAAATGGTATACCAGCAATCATTGTAGGAATGGCAGCAGGAAGCTCTGTCATAGCTGTGTCGATCAACACAGTCCTAGTTGTTGATGGTCGTTCAGACATGTTTAGTCTATCCAAAATATTTCCTAGCTATTCGAGAGGAACTTGCGATGAAAAAGAACTAACTTCTGTAGTAGAAGGATGTAAGTGGATCCCAGTTCCAAAATGCACTGGACTACTGGGTGGAAGATCCTCCACTATCTCTTCTATAGCAATCAATCCAGGTGGAAGAGGTAAACCGTCAGGTCCGTAAAATATTTCTGGAGCCGAAGAAAGTGTAGCTTCTGCAGTAAAAGATACTGGAGGGGTGACACCTTCTGAATTCTGGAATTAAACTTCCAGATGTTTAAGTAAGTGAACTTCATTTTCTTGATTAGCCCTAGGTGGAGCTGTTTCAGGAATAGAGGTGTCCACCATTACACTAGGATCAGTTCTAATGTCCTCTTGTGACTGCGAAACATCTTCTGTAAAGGCAGATGTACCAGAGATAATTGGAGTAACTGTAGTCTCTGACGATTTTGAAACACAAGTTTCAAATAAATCAAGTGAATTGGACTCAGTTAAAGAAGAATGCTTTGCCCGGGATGGTTTCATTTCTGGGGTCAAAGACAGTTGACTCGCTAGCCTCCGCGAACGACGAGGTTTTGATTGACTTTCTTCCATGATTGCAGATTACTTGATCAACTCAAAAATTAAAGGGGGGAAATGTTATTCCGATTTAAATGAATTTTAAGACACTTTGACGCAACTTGCTTTTTCAATTTTTAAGAGTCAAGAAAAAGCTAAAGGTGACTCTAGTCGCCTTCGATTTTTAATGAGCCTAAATTGACAAGTGCTCAGATGGACCTTTTCTTTTAAGGAGTCCAAAAGGAATGAAAGTGATTGCTCTGGAAGTCTAGATAGAGGGATTACCAAACCAATCGCAAAATAGCAATATACACCTCAGTGGTAAATTATAGAGAAATTACCGAGGACTTTACGTATGGCAGTCAATCTTCCTGAATGTTGTGTTCAGTGCATTGTGATCGATAGGGCAGCAGACACAGCTTCCTAAGGATAAAAGATATCAACCTATTGTGGTCTCCCAATATATACTCGACGGTACGTGGGAGCACAAGTCCGTACTAGCACTTGTCGTATCAAAGAGGAGGAATCACCCAACCTATGATGAAAACGATAGTTACCAGGCTTTACGACGCCAGAATACGTCTCTAGCCTAGACTTCTAGATGTTGTGCATTAGGTTCCAAAATGTTTTTATGTTCATTGAGGTTTATTTTATGGTTGATCTTTCTTAGAAGTTTGTCTTTCAAGGTTCACCGCGTGATGTAGATGTGAAATTCCTAAATGCAGTCTAAAATGATAAACAGTGATTTATGTTCTTTTAGCAATGAAAATCCTAGCTACAAAGGAAAGAAGATAATGATTTTTCTTTCAGCAGAGAGCATAGAGCACACACTAAATGCACTTTCCTAAATCAAAACAAGCAGTCAAAAATGCAGGTGCACATGCATGTATTTGTTTTTTCAGTTCCATTAATGTGAGAATGACAAAAATGAAAACTAAGTACAAATCTGAACTACTTTTCTTCAAAGCGACACTTTAACAATTTCTTTTCAAAAAACGAAAGGAAGACTAAGACGACACTTTCTCTTTCGAATGGAACACTGTTTTCAACACTTCAAAGTGTTGAAAATTCAAATCAAATAAAATGGAAAAAGTGTAATCGACTATCTAAAAGAGGAAGACTTCATGACACTCTTTTCCTTGATTGAAAACAACAGTTGTGACACTTTTGAATCAAAAGACAACAGTTCGATTAAGCTACTATTTGCAAAGGAGGACTGTAAATGATGAAAAATACATTAAAAAAAAAATTCACAATTCCTTATCAATGGAGGCTGAATAATGTGAAGGAAGAAGGTTTCAACAGTGATATATTGATCATAGACAACAAAACTACTAAATAGAGCTGAAAACAATGAAGAAAAAACCAAAATCTGGAGGCAGAAACAGTCTCATTCAATCATCGCACCTGTCCTTAAGGGAAACAGGGATGCATCTCACCTGCAGAACATGGGAGGTGTGATGCATCCAGACTGCCATTGAGAGATAGTGCGATGGTCCAGGGACGAGACTGAGCTTGGTTTTCACCCACAGTTTGCAACTAAGTTCAGGGATTTAGGCCGAGCTAATGATAGACAGTAAACAAAAAGTATAGGGGCTGATCTAATGAGGTTATTGAGCTACCACCAGGGCACTTAGGATGTTTGCAATTCAGATGTTTAGTTCATAAACCAACCTGGAGATTGACTGAAGCAGCATTGGTCTACTTTGTAGTTACATAGAAAAAGCAGTTCGAAGGCTAGCTGGCTTAACTTCAGGCTCCATCTGTAGTTTATAAAGAAAACAACATTAACAAACAAACAAACTATTTGATCCCCAGTGAAGTCACCATTTTGCTTCCAGGAAAACTGGTGTCTATTCAGAGCTGTTAGTCCCACTAAGACGGGTAGCTATCTTAGAAACAAACAATTCAAAGTAACTTGTGTTTTCCTTTATGAGAGATAGACGAGAGAGAAGCAGAGAGTACCAACCTCAGTCTTTCACTTGGCTCCTTACTTGTTTCCTCTCTCCTTTGATAGAGCTTCGCCACCCGCTTCTCACTTGTCTTGCTTCAAAGAACACCCGTACAGTCAAAGCAGAAAAATACCATCAAAGCATAGAGATCTATACCATAAACAATGTAGAATCAGATGTACTAACCATACAAATGCATACACAAATACAAGAATAAAAAATATACAAGTATATGGAGGAAAACTCAAATAACTTTATTGATAGAAGTAGTAGAAGAGAGGATTACAACCCAATTGTCTGATCCAGCATCATCCTACCAGCATGAAAGCCATCTTCACCTCATGAAAAGCTAGATCACCCAACAATACAATGTCTCAAAGAGAAACCAACAGCACTTCCTTAAAAATTACAAAATTCTAGCCTCTGGATCTCTAGGATGAGGGATCCATGTATAGATGTTTGCAGGGGAGTGAGTCAACTTTTGGGATTTTGATTAGTGTCATTTCAATGATAGTCCTTGGTTCCACTTGGATATTTCACGATCTCTTACTCATCCCTGGGAAAATTTAGAGAGGCAAGTGTCATATGAGCAGTTTCTAGAAGATTCTTTGAGTTTCCACCTAGCAAATTGCCTCTACCATTTGTCTACTCTCGCTCATCGCACCCTACAAAAGGGCTTTTTAGTATGCATCACACCCTCAGCATGGGGCAGTCTGTATGGTCCAGTTTTGACTAGTTCTTAGTAGTTTTTTAGGGAGAACTTCTGGGAAATTATGTAATCAGTTGACCTTGATCTTTTAGGGTATGAAACAACACTTTTAGGGGTTTGAGAGCCCTTGGTTTATGGACATATGTGATTGGGGTTGCAGTGCCTAAATATGTCTATAACAAAATGAGCCAATCATTTTCCACTGAGGTGGACTTCTACATGCGATAATCAATTGTTATGTGCTCGCCTTCCTCTCGCCCTACTCTTATCCACCTTGGTTGGTAGACGCTTGGCCTTCTGTCCTCTCAGACGTGTCTCCATCATAGGCTATGATACCTTCCATGTTTGTCTATCCTAGCTATTGCATGCGGTTTGGTTATTGCATGCGGGGTTGATGGTTGTCTATGGTGTCAGATGCTAGGTGTAAATATCTTTGTTCCATTATAAGCCCATCTCTACTCATATCTTAACTTTTCCTCCATAATCTTCCGTTGGGCTCATTACTTCTTTTTCGCATCTTTGCGGAGGAATATTGTATCTCTCTTGGTTTTTCATCTTACATTTCATTTGCACCTATATACTTCTGTTATTGGACCAAATTCACTTTCGTTACGATTCTGGCACCTGGTGTTATTTCATTGATGGTTCGCGGTGCTCTTCACTCGGAGAACGCTCGGGGAACAGGTCAGTTTTACAGAAATCCCATGTTCATTTCTGAAATCTTAGTTTTGTTTTTTGAACTAGACAATGTACTCATGATTCAAGCCTTATGTGGAGTATATTATTCTCTATTTTTTAGGGGATAGCAAAACTTTTTGTATATGTCTGAAATATTGGTTTAATTAGTCTCACATTTACTCATCACGGAGGTCTACTTGTTTCCCATTCTATTTTTCCATGTCTGGGTTTGATTCTTTTGGTTGGTTGTGGATATCCATAAACAACCTCAAGAATTATTTTGTTATATCCAAGCCATGCACTGACCTTTGCTTTAATTTAGGACCATGGTGGTGTGTTTATGAAATTTGTTGTTGTTGTATTGTTGTCCCTGATGTATATTCCTAAAGCTTAATTTCTCAGAGTCGAAAGGTTCTCTGATTTTTCTGATGCCAGAAATCTTGATTTGAATTTTCCTAGTTGATTGGTTGGCCATGACATAATGATCATGGTTTCTCTCCCTCTTTCTCATTAATTGTTCGCCGCCACATAAAATTTCTATATATATGATTGACGACATATATTAATTCCATTTGTTAGATGGGAAGGTTATGGTGACTTGGATTCTAGTCCTTTGGTCGTCATTCCTTTTTACTTTCCCTGGCCCCTATAATTTTTGGACAGTGTCGTACTCTCGTTCCGCACCTCAATCTTGACCTATCGGGTTCTTTTACCTAATCTTTCCACTTTTTATTAAAACCTTGAGGGTCCTTTTCTGTTAGACTATCCCCTTGGGATCTCCATCTCTGACTCTTTGGAGTTTGTGTTGTCCTCTGGCATGGACTTTCATTCTGACACTTCTGATGCGTCGACCATGGTGCAGGCCACCATGGATGCAGAGAAGGTCCTCGCCAGCCTCATTGGAAATTGACATCATTCCCCTTTCCCATTCTGAACAGTGTCCATGGGGTGACGGACCTGCATACCATTCGCGGCGCAAGCAACCGCGCCCTGTTAAACCTTCTCCTCCTCCCGATGCCATTAACTTGGATGGTCCTTTATTATTTGACATAATTGCAATTTTACAAAAGAGGGAACTTGTTGTTCGATGGCATTTTCCGTCAATGGAGGATTCACAAATCAGATCTTGGATTGCTGCCAAATGGGCTCCTCTCCTGGATTACTCCCCAATCATTGTCCGTCTCATGAATAATTGGTATAGTTTTCATTTTCTCAAGGTTCGAGACTTGGAGATTATCTTCTCTAAACCCTGGGTTCAAGACGAGTTTTTTAGCTCTTCACAGATGGTTCATTGGATTTAATCCTCTCAAATGCACTCCCTAAAATAATTATATATGGCTGAAGCTTCCAGGATTACTAATCGAATTGTGGACCAAAGAATCAATGGAGAAAATTAGTAATGCTATTGGTCAGTTTATATATGTCGATCCTAGGTGCACTGGGGCCAAGGACAGGCGGGTGGCGTGGATCCTTATATAAAAAGAATTCAGGGGTGGATTTCCAGAGTCAATTGACTTATCATGGGAAATGTCCAAAATCCAACAGCGGTTAGATTATTGGGCCACCCCTTTTAGATGTTCTGCTTGTCATAAAACGGGCCATCTTTTCTCCCATTGTCCCCGACGTCCAGGTGGTAAACATAAGTCAAAGTTTCAATCAAAAAATATTCCTGTGTCTGTTAATGAGAGAGTTAATATGAAAAAGGAATGCTCTATCAATAAAGAGGTTTATCGGGCTCCAATTTTCTCAATCGATCACCTTTCATCGCCTAGAGGTCTCTCTCCGAATCGATCTTCTAGCCTCCCTCGCACTCGCTCTTTGTCTGCAGACCCTTCCCGTCGGAATATTATCATTTCAGAGAATCGCCCCCGGTCATCCTCTGCTTCTAAACCCCCCATTCAGTCATTTAATGACCCACCCGTTAATCTGCCAAATTTCTCAGTCATCCCCTCGCCACAAGAGCCAGTCCCGGATTTACCTATTCCCCCCCCCCCTCCATCTTTTCCCAAGCCTCCCCGGGTTGGTCCATCATCTCCTCATATACAATATATTTCTTCATCCCCTCAATCCCCCACCTACCATATCCCCCCTCCCCAAAATTTTCTGACTTCTCCCTCTCATACCCACGGAACTGATCCCAAAGGGAAAGCCCCATGTATTTCGATCACCCCTACCAACTCCCCTGGATCCTCGGCCAAGAATTCCTTCGGCTATGATTTAGACCTTCTTCTAAAACGGACATCATTGAAACTCCAACCGCTTACTGTCCACAGACCTAACCGTTCCCCTTCCCCTATTATTAGCCCAAATTCAGCTGGGAATATCACTGTTCGGCGCAAAGAGAATCGGAGAAGTAGACATTTCGGGGGTAGGAGAGCTAGATAGGATGTGTCAATTCGGGACCTTTCCTTAATTAACATTCCTATATTGGAAATTGCTGCTGATGATATCTCTGATATGGGGCCTCTTAGAGCAAGTCGCCCTTCAGAAGTCCAAAAATGATTGACATCCTATCGATGAACATTCGGGGTCTTGGAGCAAACCCAAAGTTTTTGGCTCTTAAAATTATTTTTCTCTCCTCAAAATCCAAAATGCTCCTAATCCAAGAAACCATGCATGATAGTCTTCAATCTATTTCATATTTTAGACAAATGCTTCCATCATGGCATATGGTTGCAACAAATGCGGTTGGTTTGTCAGGGGGTTTGGCTGTTTATGGGATCCAAAATGGATATCAGCAGTTGCATTTCAATGTTTTTCTGGTATACTTATTCTGGCCTATTTCCGTGGTTCTCCAGAGCCCGTTCATATATTAAATATATATGCTCCATACAGAGATCAATATCCTTTTTGGGAATATTTTCTCTCATCGGAACTTCTTGAAATTGATTCCCTTTTAGTTGGGGGAGATTTAAATTGTACTCTATGTAACGATGAAATATGGGGCAATGGCAGGAAAAATGACCTGGTTAGTGGTTTGATTCGTGATGGCATCTTGCAAAATAATTTTGTAGATGTTCTTCCATCATGTCTGGGACCCACGTGGGACAATGGACGATCAAATGATTCATTCCTGGCTAAAAGGCTTGACAGATTCCTCTTACATGAAAGATTGATTGATAGATTTGGTTCCCCATCAGTGAATATCATTCCATCATTCATATTAGATCACCGCCCCATTTCTATCCATTGGAATTATGTTGGTCGCAGATTTGGTTATCCTTTCAAATTCAACCGAACATGGCTCGTTGATGAACAATTCAGCAAATTTATAAATGAAACCTGGCAGCTCTCATCTGTTCTGAAACATAATCCATCTCAGCACTTCTTAGATCAACTGTCTTCTCTTCGAAATGGGGTAAAAAGATGGCAACGGGAGAAATTGGCCTCCAACAGAATGGCTCTGAAAGATATATGTAGGAATTTGGAGGATTTATCTACTCACTTTAAAAATTCTAGTATGTCTTCTACTATTCGAAAACAAATATGGGACTTAGAGAAAAGAAAGCAAAATCTATTAGCAATGGAAGAAGCTTCATGGTGTCTTAAGAGTCGAGCTATATGGCTCAAAGAGGGGGACAAAAGTACAAAGTTTTTCCATAGATTTGCAAATAAGCGGCAGGACGTAAACTCTATTAGGGAGATCAAGGATGAAGAAGGCAATTCATTTACTTCACAGGAGGCCATTGCTAGAGAAGCAGTGAAATATTTCAAACGGGCCTACAACAGAAATATTGGTAGCAACTTTGAGGATATATTATGGGGTATCAACCCGTATCCTACTATGTTTGACGTAAATCAAAATAGAGCCCTATTTTCTGAGGTTTCCGAAGAGGAAATACTGGTTACCACGAAATCATTTCAGAAATACAAATGTCTGGGGCCGAACCACTGGACTATTGATTTCTTCATCCATTTTTTTGACTTATTTAAGTCAGATATCCTAAAAAAGGTCGAGGAATCTAGATCTCATGGTTATATAAGCCAATATATTTCCTCCACATATATAGCATCGATTCCAAAGAAGAAGCTCTCCACTTCTTTTTTAGACTTTAGGCCAATTTCATTGTGCATCGTCCTATATAATATCATTTAAAAAAGTATTGCTATTCGAATGAGGAACATATTATCTCTACATTTATCCCTTGAGAAACATGGATTTCTAAAGGAAAGGAATATTTTGGATGCGATGGCTCTCACTCAGGAATGCTTGCATTCCATGCATCGCAGGAAGCTAGAAGCTGCTTTATTAAAAATTGACCTTAAAAAAGCATACGATTGCGTCGATTGTGGCTTTAATCGCTGCCTCCTTGCTAGGATTGGTCTTGATGGCAAATGCTCCAGATGGATTATGGCTTGTGTGGTTGATGTTAATTATGCAGTCCTTATAAATGGAATCCCTACTCCTTTTTTCAAAGCGGCCGGGGGGTTAAGACAGGGCTGCTCCTTGTCTCCGCTCCTCTTCATTCATGTAATGGACTCTTTGAGTCTACATATAAAGAGGGTGATTCTTCAAAATAAATGCAGGTCGCTCCCTATCTGTAGGAGCATCAGCATTTACCATAATCTTTTTGTTGACGATATTCTTTTATCAGCAATTTTTTGCAGGGCATCTTGGATATTTCTTCATGAAATCTTGGGGAGGTTTCAAAAAGCCACTGGCATGTGTGTTAATGAAGGAAAATATTCTTTTCATGTCGAGAATTTTAATGGGGATCTTATATCTTTCCTAGCACATCTATTCAATATTAAAGCTGTTCCTATTCGGAATGGGCTAAAATACTTGGGGTTCAATTTGAAATCCGTTGGATATTTTGTGGCTGACTGGTCTTGGATTCCTGATCGCTTTTATAAGAAGATTGCTACATGGGAATACAAATGTTTATCCATTGGAGGTTGCGCGATTCTGACTCAGGCTGTGCTGGTCCAAATCATGGTATATTGGGCACATCTCTTCTATATCCCTATAGCCATTATCAACAGCCTAAACAGGATGACTACTAATTTCATATGGGGAGGTCATAGAGAACAAAATAAATACCATTTGACAAAACTTTCAATGCTGGCTCGTCCTAAAAAAATGGGAGGATGGGGCATATTGGACCTCAATATGTTTCAGAAAGCCCTCCTCTATAAATCCATGTGGAAAGCAATTATGGGGAAGTCTATATCGAGTAAGGCCATTAGAGCAAAGTACATGGACAACAAATATATGTCTTTCTGGTATAGACAACGCTTCGTTGGATCCTCTCGGGGTTCAGCTATATGGAGAGGATTCCGGAAATTAGAACCTTTCTTCAGACAAAACTTGATCTGGAAATTCCAGTCTGGGAAAAATATCATTATTAATTTGGATGACTTTGGAGGTGCGGATGGGAAGATCCATATTCCCACACAGTTATTAAGAGCTTTACACAATAGGGGTATTTTTTTTCTGGGACAAAGCCATTCGAAAATGGGAAGGTGCAATTCTAGTTTGGAAATTTGCAACAGATTTGCATCTAAGCGGCGATCTAGGAATTCAATGGAATTCTATCACATCTTTGTTGCGAGCTCATGGTATATTTCGCTCTGCGGAAAAGGACTTCCTCATATGGAAGGGACATGGTGGCTCTTCGTCTGTTTATGTCAAACACATTTACCTACAGCTACTAAATTCAGAATCTAATCAAACAGATAACATCTTTCCAATATCATTTTGGAAAACAGGCTGCCCCTTAAAGATTATAATATTTACTTGGCTGGTTTTTTATAATAAGAATCTCACATGGGAGAATATTCAAAAGAGAAATTGATGCGGGCCTGCCATATGCCCCCTTTGTAAATCAAACTCTGAGAACAACCTACACATTTTTCTCCTTTGTCCTCAATCTCAGATGATTTGGCAGAATCTCGCAGCCCATTTTGGTTACAACAACATCTCTTTCCCATCCATTCCAGAGGCTTTCAAAGGGTGGAGTAACATGTACAACAATTGGAGGCCCATTCCATTACTGTCTATCTGGGCCATATGGAAATGGCGGAATGGGACGATTTTCAATTCCAAAAGGGAAACTCATTCTTCAGTTTTTGAATCTATCCTTCGCTTATACAGCGCGCTTAGATTGCCATGCCAATCCAGAATCAGGAATGGAAAGTGTCCTCTGTCAAGGGACCCCACGGGTATTCCACGTGCTTTTTTTGACGGAGCTGCCCAACTCGATTCTTGTGCTTGCGGAGTATATATTATTCCAGAAGTTTGTCAATGTTTCGAAATACATTGGAATAGAGGTGCTGGATCCAACAATAAAGCAGAGACTATGGCCCTTGCTGGTCTTTTAACTCTTTGTGACTTTCTTGACTTACAAAAGCTTCATATTTATGGAGATTCTAAAGTCATCATCGATTATGTTTAGTCAAAACATATCATAAAAATATCAATCTATCTAGATGGCTGAACAGGGTTGAGGCCTTATGGAGTTGCGAGAGGGACTACACATTAACCCACATTGTCAGGGACAAAAACAGGTGGGCTGATGCTTTATCTAAAAAGGGCCTATCACCTTCACAAGGTGTTTGGAGGATGCAAATAACAGTGGACAACATCTCTTACCAGATCCAGGACTTCTGCATGCCGGGTACATAATATTCTATTCAATGATGTCTATCTGGGATGTGTCTGTTTCCCACTATTTAGACTTCCTTTTTGAAAAAATTTCACATATTTTTGATATATGGGACCGATTCCTACCTATCAGTTGTGCCTTTATATTATATTCTCCATATGATCTATATGTAGCAGATCAGGAAAAGGGATTTTTGTCCATTCCACTTTATGTGGCTATTAACCTCATATATCTGCCAAATCTGGTGGTTTTCATATATATATTGGCTATACAATTTTTCTTTTATGAATATAATACAAATATATAGCTTTTTCTCATGCTGAAAAAAAATAAAAATCAAAAAAATATTTTCTATCAAACAATGTAGACAATTAACAATAAAATCAACCAAAATCCAATGACATGAGTCATAACATCAGATCAATGAGAAAAACCAGTTCTAATTTCCCATTTTAACATTTGTAGGTTCTCGAAACAGGTTTAGAAACTTCGTTGGTTTTAGTGGCAAAATAAATAAATAAATGGCACACAATCTGATTCCATAATTGTCCCAAACTTCCCTGCAATCACAAATTAAACCAAAATGCTCGAAAATAGCAGATCTAATCTTAAAATCTCATGGAAACAACAATTTTGGATTTTCAAGGCAGCACTAAAAAATTAGATCCAAAAGAACTGAGAGTTTATCCCAATTAATACAACCATCCACTGAAATCTCTCACATTCACGTAATTGGGGCCGTTGGGAGAAAAACCCACGTTTCAGATTTCTAAAATTCGCTCCCAATCGTCTGAAATCAAGGCCTAAAATCAGGTGACGTAATTTTTATTAACTTGTTTTCTGCTTTGTTGATTTTTAAAATTTTTATTAATTCGTAGGTTTGGTGATAAATCCCATATGGATCAGGTTAAAAAGTTAAAAAGTGTTTGTATATCACAAAGGTTTGAAACATGCATGACGCTTGGTGCGCTATATTTCTCCCATATGGTTTGGTTCTTAATGGGTTGGTCGTTGACATTGGTTAGATACATTGTTCACTTTGGTTTTATATATACAATAAAATAAACTATAAAAATTATATGGTAAATAAAGATATAATGGTTGACGTTTGTTTTTAAAAATTATAATGGTTGATTTTGGTTTCATATATAGAATAAAATAAAAAAAATAATCGTTGATTTTGGTTTGATATATAAAATAAAATAAAACTATATAATGGTTGATTTTGGTTTTATATATAATAAAATAAAATTATAATCGTTAATCGTTGATTTTGGTTTGATATATAAAATAAAATAAAACTATATAATGGTTGATTTTGGTTTTATATATATAATAAAATAAAATTATAATCGTTGATTTTGCTTTTATATATACAATAAAACAAAACTATGTAATTACTAAACACTATAACATACAAATTAAAAATTATGTAATTACTAAAAACTATAATAATTTGGTTGGATATATTACAATAAAATTATAATTGTTGACTTTGGTTTCATATATAAAATAAAATAAAACCATAAAAAATTAAAAATTGTGTAATTACTAAAAACTATAATAATCTGATTTGATATACACCCAAAAAAACTATAACCAATTTGTTAATATATCATTAAATAAAAGAAAAAAACCCAAACAAATAAACAAAAAAAAACTTAACAATTTGGTTTGATATATACCATAAAAGAATTAGGAAAATGCTAAAAATTATATCAACTCTATTGAAAAATTACAATTTTAAGAAATTAAAATTACATTTTTTTAAATTATAAGGAATAATTATTTTTGTTTATCTATTATTATTATTTAATATATAATATACATGTTTTAATACAAACTACATTATATTTAATACAACATGTTATACATATATTTTCCTAGTGTAGTTTATTATTTATATTATATTTATATATATATATACATTAAAATGACAATTATCAAGACAAGCCTAGACCAATCGAAGAAGAAAATGATCAAGTACCACATCCAATAAGTGATCAAATTTTGAAAATGAGGAAGTTCTATCAATCCAGAAAAAATCAACAAACCACCATGTGGAAAGTGCTTAAATCCAAACCTCCAAAGGTCAACTAATAATGATCGAACCATGACACCAAAACATGACCAAATCCCAGAAGAGGAAAAAGGTGTAATAATGAAGCAACTAATAAAAGCAAATCCCTCAGATACATTGATTTGCATAATCCCACCAATAGATACTTGTCCATTAAGCTCATTTCGGTCAAATCTAGTCAATTAGAACAAATAGTAAGAATTTCCAAGAGGGGCCCTTTATTTTTCTATAAAAAATCAAGGGAGTAGGCTGGCGTGCCAACATTGGCGACTGACTGGGCGAACCATTTACCTCTGGTTTAACGATTTGAAACCCATAAAAATAAAGGAATTATGACAAGATGTTATGTTATGTCAGTGCTCAAATAACCCAAAAAGTTTCATCTCTCATTTGTATGAACAATAATTAGAAATTTGCAAGCTGCCAAAATCATTTCCATTGTAATTCAAAACCAGATAAAATAGAAACCAATAAGTAAAATTTATTGATAATGAGCTCATTGAAAGACAAATATGACCAAGTAAATCATAGTGTAAGATTAACTTTAATAGCACAGACATGGTCGTTGTTGCCAGCAGGCGTCTATAACATCGACAAGGATTCCCTTTAACCCAATGAAATGCATGTGTCACATCTATTAGATATAGATTCAGAGTCATTGAAAGTATATATTTTAGTTTAGAAATTAATTAGAGGTCATTTTCCTGGCTTGGTAACCACCTAATGATCGTGCCATTCATAAGCATTAACAAAAGATGAACAAGTTGGCTCATGAAGGGACTTCTTGTCTTTTAGTTGTACAACTAAAATCCACTACGTTGGCTTGGTGACCAAATAATGGTAATGTCACTTTCTTTAATACCCACAATCATGGTAGGTCGGTTCGTAATTAGACCTCATATCCCTCAATTAGTCCTTATATGTTAAAATAAGCTTTGATTATACTTAACCTTTAATAGGTTACTTAATAGGTGGGCAAGCAAATCTGCTCCTTAAGAGTAAGGGATGGCGTGAAATTTTTTTTATGACTAATCATTATTGGTTGGTCTCACTACCCCAAAGATTCATTTTAAAGAAAACCATCATGTCATGGTTTTTAAATAATGGTGGCAAGATTAAGACAAGCATAAAAAACGATCAAATGATAAGTTTAAAAAAACATAAATTTAACTTACCAAGAGGGCTGGAGCGTCAACATAAGAAAAACATATTTATAGGAAATGTTCCTTAAAGATAAGACTTTGTTTATGAATAATAGAGGATAAATGGTTTACCCAATGGTCATGCCAAAGAAAAATGAAAAATGTCAAAATCTACCCCCCATCAAACCAAGGAGAGAAGGACGAAGAAAATCTACAGATGGGAAAGCAAAATAAAAATACAATTAGAATAATGAAAATAGGTCAAAAACAAACAATCGTCCACCAATGTAGTAATCATACCGCAATCCAAAAATGAATAAAAAGGATGATGGTATAGGGATAACATGAATCTTAAAAATGTCAAATGTTTACTCCCTTAATATTTTATTCCTTTTATAAAAATATACTTGGCTTTAAAAGTTAAACATTTTGTAAGATGTTTAATTGTTCAACCATTTATTACGTATCAATACCATAAAATAAAAAAGAAAACCTAAAGTAAATGTGCAAAACATCGTTCATACTCTGCAGCTTGCTTTCCCCTGGTCATACGGTGGTCAGGTTATTTTTCAGTTACTATGGTTGAAGAAGACCTCGTTGATTGCGAGGAGGACCCCATGCTTGAACAAGAGATTTGGGCTCACCATACAGCCCCGGTTATGGACCCCTGGTAGAAGAAACCGCTTCGGTCGACAGCTGTAGTCCAACCGCCGCAACACCCGCCTTCCTCCAGAAAAAGGCAACATCCGGCTGTCAATGTTAAGGATTTACCGGATTTAGAATGCCCCCCCCTCTCTTCGGCTATGCTGAATTTCCTCGGCACCAGTCTTCAAGCATCCCCCACTTTTGACTCCCCCTTGCCATATCCCCCGCAGCATCCCCCACCTTACCCCTCGCAACAATCCCTGCCTATGAACCCTCCCTCCATCTCCTTAGCTCCGGCTGGCCCTTCCACCCTCCCGCATACATCCTGGCTCTTGTAGTTTTAACCCTCATTACCCAATACGTTTGGGTTGTTTCAGCTCACCTATTCTGAATACTCGACTTGCTCTATCAGCCCATCATAGCTCCTTGGAACCGTGCAGGAACTTACTTAAAGACTATCCTACGGGCCGACGCACGGACAAGCTGAAAAAGGGCCGGTGTCTCAGAGCTGTGGACACTAATATTACCCTGACTTTTGGTGAAGACGTACAAATGGCGAATGCTATGGACACAGCGAGGAAAGTACTTGTTGGTCGAATTATATGTCAGAACTATACGGTGGAAAGATTGCATCAATGGACTGTGGAGATTTTGGGTTCCCTCCTGAAGGAACTTCCTGTTATAAGGGTCTTGGCCAAAGGTTGGTTCACTCTCCGCTTTCATAGGGAGGAGTACACGGAATGGGTATTATCGCAATACTGGCATATTGAGCTACCTTCAGTTCTGTTGAAGAGATGGGATCCTCTTTTTGATCCAAAGCGTGAACAGCTTGGAGTAGGGCCTATTTGGGTCAGACTACCCGGTTTACCTATGCAGTTTTGGACCCCACAGGTGTTTAAACATATTGGAGATGCACTGGGAACTTACTTTGAGCATGACCAGTCCTACGAAAATACTGGCATTATGACTATGGTGAGGATTTTAGTTCATCTTGACACTAAGGCAGGGCTTGAAGAAAAAATCACTCTGCACAGGAGGCATTTCTCGCGCAAACAACTTCTGGACTATGAAGGAGTCCCTTTTCGTTGTAGGAAGTGTCACAAAGTGGGTCACCTATACAAGGATTGCCCATTGCATTCTTCGGTGACCACGGAAAACTCGAGGGGGATGAAACAACAGACTTCTTAAGAGCAGAACAAGGGAGAACTGAAACAAGGAGAGACACCAACGGAGGCGGTGGTGGGAGCTACAAAGAAGGCAAAAATCCGGCGAAAAGCAATGACCTCACCTCCTCGGACTCGCTCCAAATCAGCAGCGGAACCTCCTCCTCTCCCGGGTAATGAGTCTTTTCCCGTAACCTCTAAACATTTTTCAAATGTTATGTTTACTGCTTTGCATACATATTTGCATCCCCCCTCCTCTGCACATTTCTCTATCCCCTCCATCCCATGCTCCATTTTTCCTCCACCCCCCACTTTCTCCACTACTCCTACCTTCCTCAGGGATTTTTCCACTCCCTCTACACGCACTTCCTCTCCATCTGGGACGGGATCCCATCCCTACAACCTTCAATCCAGAGTTCGACCTAAGCTTTTAGGGTTGGGCCTTTCCCCCAGTCGATCCAAGAAATATAAACCTGCCAGAGGACGACCATCCAAGATCAAATCTGCCATCAAGTCGGCGGTAGCAGATGTTGTGAGGGTCCGACAATACACCATTAAAAGGGCACTTAGAGCAATTGAGCCCTCTACTTCCGTTTCCCCATGATTTGGCTCTCCTACAATTGCAGGGGATTAGCCAACCCCAAGAAGAGACTGGCTCTCAAGCGGCTGGTACTGGATACCAAATGTGACATCCTTTTCCTACAGGAAACCCTTGGCACCTCTGACAACATTACCAGAACCCTCCACTCTATCCTGTCGGGCTGGGTATTCCAGGGTTTGGATGCCAATGGCAGATCTGGTGGTCTTGCAATTGGTATTAATCCCAATGTTGTCAAGCTCATATTGTCCTGGGGCAGGTGGGGATTCATCAGAATGGACATATTTGTGGGGGAACTCGAATTCCTGTTAAAAGTGATCAACATTTATGCCCCTAACCAGAACAGAATGGAATTTTGGCTCAATTTGTTGGAACATAATCTTGTTTCAAATACCACCATTATTGGGGGGGATTTAAACTTTTCCTTGGGCATGGAAGAATACTAGGGTCATCATGCACAAATTGACCCTATTTCAGATCAGATGAGTACACTACTGGACTCCTACAGATTAGTTGATGTCCCCATGAACAAGAAAGTGCCCACATGGCATAATAGGAGGACGGGGGATGCTGCACTGGGTCGGAGATTGGACCGGTTCTTGATTCATGAAGAAATCCTTCGTAACCTACCCCTATACAGACAATGGGTTGGCACTGGAGGTTATTCTGATCATCTCCTCATACTTCTTCAAATTACTGGACCACCAAAAAACCTTGCTCCCCTTACAAATTCTTTACTGGTCACCTAAAAGATCTTGAATATATCAATCTTGTGACTAAGTTCTGGAGAACTCAACCTCCGCTCAGAGAACAGAGGATGGCTGTGGATTTTTGTTCGCAACTCAAATCTCTCAGGACTATGACAGAGGAATGGTTGAGGAGGAAGAAATTGAGAGATGAACATCACCTTATAGACATTGAATTACAGATTGCACAGCTAACAGATGAACAGGGGCTTGGTTTATTATTAGATGATACTAAAATACAGTTGAATAATCTGGAGAATCAAAAGATTAAGATGCTGCTAGAAAAGGAAGAACAATGGAGGTTGAAAAGCAGAGCCATCTGGCTATAAGCAGGAGATGGTAATACAAAGTTTTTCCACAACTTTGCTAACGGTAGAAAGGCCACCAACACTATCTGGCAGCTGCCCTGTGAGCCAAATGGATGCGCCTCAACTCACCCTCAATTAGCCAGGTTGGGAAATACACATTTCAAAATCCAATTTACAGCGCCAGCAGTCATCAATCTCCCGGACATCATAAACTTGGTAGGTCATTTTCCAAGGTTTGTGGAACCAGGCGCAGTTGAGGACTTGATACAACCGGTCACCATGGAGGAACTCTAAAGTGGTTCAAGAAAGACAAGAGTCTGGGCCTGGACAGATGGCTGGTGGAGTTCTACTCGGCTTTTCTAGAGTTGTTGGGACAGGATCTGCTGGCGGTCATTGAAGGAAGCAGAATCACTGGACATATCCATCTCCCCATAAACTTCACCCACTTAGCTTTGATCCCTAAGATTGATTCACCTGCTTCTTTCAATGACTTCAGGCCTATATCCATTTGCAACTACCAGTACAAAATCATTTCTAAAATCATTGCTAATCGCATCAAGCCTATATTATCTAACCACATTTCCCAGGAGCAATTTTCTTTCCTCCACCATCGTCATATTCAGGACGCCATAGGCACAGCCCAAGAGGCCCTACACTCCATCAAACACAAAAATATCAAGGGAGTCACTCTCAAAATAGATCTGTCAAAGGCCTTTGACAAAGAGAATTGGCTTTATATCAAAATGATCCTCACACATTTGGGATCTCCCCCTGCTCTCAACAACTGGATCATGGGGTGCATCTCCTCTGTTTCTTTTGCAATTCTCATAAATGGATCTGCAACTCCATCCTTCAATATTGATAGAGGGATAAGGCATGGATGCCCTTTATCACCACTTCTTTTCTTATTAGTCATGGAAGGATTGAGCAGACTCATTGCAACAGAAAAAAGAAGTGGGGGCCTTCGTGGCCTAAAAATCATGGAGCAATTCTATCTGACACATCTACTATTTGTAGATGACATCTTGATTTTATTGAATGGGAGTGTCCGGGACACTACTTCACTGAATGAGATTCTGAACCTTTTCTCCAGAGCAACGGGAATGGAGATAAACGGAGAAAAATCCACCATATCCCTATCTGATTGTACTCTACAGGAATCGCAACTAGCCATACAAAAATTTCCTTCCAAGGTACAGATTTGATGGGGGGACTCAAATATCTGGGCTTCAGACTAAAACCAGATGGATACAAGATTGCTAATTGGACTTGGCTCATCACAAAAGTGGAAAAGAGAATAAGCTATTGGTGTCACAGGTTCCTCTCTAGGGCTGGCAGACTTATCCTCGTCAAAACTGTCCTCGAAGCCACCCCGATGTACTGGATGTCACTAGCTTGGATTCCAAGAGGGATCCTTCACAGAATTCAACAAATTTGTTGCAAATTCCTCTGGAATGGAAAAAAGGAGGGAAAACCCTTTGCCTGGGTAAAATGGACCATAATTTCTACACCTAAGAAGTGGGGAGGATGGGGACTAAAATTACTCCCGGCTTTCGCTCAAGCCCTAGCAGCAAAACAGAGTTGGCTACTTCTTAAACAAAATAGTCTTTGGGCTGAGGTTATACTACACAAATATATCTGGTTATCGACTATTATTGACTGGATCAGAAGCCCATCTTGGAATAGGAAGGGCATTTCGGTGATATGGAGGGCCATACTCAATTCTATGCCCATTATTAAGGATGGTTTACTATGGAAAATTGGTAATGGTGCCTCAGTCCAAATTGGCATTGACCCATGGTCGGGAAGTGGAAATTCCCATCAATTACCAGATGGATTGATACATCATCTTAATAACAGGGGCACAAAGTTTCTTGGACAGATAGGGGATCAACAGAATACAACATTTCATACACAAGCTTGGCTGACTGAACAGAACTGGCACATACCAAATGAATGGAGTAGAACTTGGCAAAGCTATTTACAGGCACTTACAAAACACATGTCAGATTAAAGAATGTAGAGGATGAACTAATTTGGGCACACTCAAAATATGGAAAATACACATCGAAACAGGGCTATGATATAATCATTGCAGATAGAAAACCAGAGGTCTTGAGAAGCTGGTGGGATACCTTATGGAAACTAAGAGCTCCTCCACGTACCAAATTGCTGATGTGGAACATATTACAAAATAAGATTCCCACTGGATACTATCTGAAAAGAAGGGCATTTTTGGGTCCTACCCAGTGTGCACTATGGCTCCAAGAAGAAGAAACGAACCAACACCCTTTCCTCACTTGCCCAATCACCAGGAGCATTTGGTCACATGTCCTTCAAACAATAAATTTGACTATCAACTGGCAGGGGACAGATATTATTACAGCTTGGGAATATTGGTGGAGTACTTCGGCTGTGGATAAATCTAGGAACCTCCCACTACTTTTTTCTTGGTACATATGGCTCAAGAGGAATACCAAAATCTTTGAAGATAAATCGGTTAACTAAAACCTTCTCCCTCCACAAATCTGTGTTGCTTTTGTAGAACTTCCAAATGATGACAGCCAAGAGAGACCTAGAATCATTCAGCAAGAACAAATTAACAGAACAATACCGTGGGCCTATTTTGATGGGGCTGCCCAACAGCACGGCTGTGGGGGTGGCATTTGTTTCTACCTATCTGAAACTCACTACTTTCAGATTAGCATGGGACTGGGACTGGGCACAAATAACCATGCTGAATTGATAACGCTACGCCATCTTTTATACTTTGCCATTTTGAAACAATGCCGAAATATACAAATTTATGGAGATTCAAATATTGTCACTGATTGGTTTAACAACACAGTTGTTTGTTCTGCGTACTCTTTGAGAAATATTTTGGAAGAAATTGTTTTTTTCAAAACATTCTTTGACCAGATATATGTTTCTCACATCTACAGGGAAAGAAATGAAACTGCTGACAAGCTATCGAAAGAAGCGACACATCGTCCTCTAGAAGAGTGGATGATCGCCGAACATACACCAGCATAGACTTATCAGTATTTTCACAAGCCATATATAGATGGTGCAATTCAGAGAGGCAGCAACCTCTAATTTCACAACTTTATGATTTTGAACCTTATATTTTGATTTTTCTATGTATATAACAGCATGTAAATATGGTCGTCTACACCTATGTGGGTGATTTTTTGAACTATATATTGTGGTCTATGTACCAGCACTGTACACCCTTTGGGTTTTAAGGTTTTACTAGTTTTGGACAGTGGACAAGAGCCACAGTTACAACATATGCCTTCGGGCATTCACAACATGTAATTTCTCTTTTGAAATTATAAATTTTCTATTACGGAGAAAGGAGAAACGTGAGGTGATATACAATCATCAAGAGAACACATAGTTGAAGTTGTATGTCATGCATATCATCATCACTATAACTATCATAACAAACTTCTCCCCTTTGCAAGTCATGAAAAAAATTGCATTCATGTGTTTATACAAAATGCTAAGCAAGAGACTCAACACTAGGTGAATCATATTCAACCTCAATTTCCAAAATAGGCTCATGAATTTTCTTATGTTGGTCTTCTGCATATGTTTCTTGTTGACAAAAATCTAAATCAGTAAAAACAATAGTCGAAATGAGAAGATTAACTAGACTATTATCATGTGTAAAAGTTTTAGAAAATAAATCAAGATACAACAAATAATGAGTAATAGAGAATAACTAATTTTCATGACTCTGACCACTCTTTCATGAACCTATTAGACACACTCTAATTGCTAGATAGATCTTCTACCATAAATATATGGATTGATTCAAGATCAACTTCTAGGGGGGGAAAATCAAAGACATAATCGTTAGTTAACTCTAGATCCTTTATTCCCAAACTATCCCTTTTACAATCAGGACTAGGAAGGATTTTAGGATTTGTTTCTTCTTGAGATGTACAATCTAAATGAAGTGAAATAATAGTTAAAGGTGACTGTGAAGGGATATTGGATTTTCCAAATAGCACTAAAGATTCAAAAACAAAATCATGAATAACCATAGGCTTAACATTTTACAGAATCTAGGAACATTCTAAATTATTTTGATTATTATATTTATTACTAGAAAGTGCAAGTTTCAAAAACCATAAATTCAGCTCGTGTCTAGGTGGTAAATCCTCTAAATGAAATCTCCAACAAAGTACCAGAAACCTAGAGGAAAATTGTTGCAATGATCCATTTTCATACATGTACAAGCTATCAATTTCAGAACATAAAGAATGAAAGTCGGAGTTTTGATGTGCATGATAAAATACTTTGGCAAACTGGTTCCATGAACTAATAGATTTGGGTGGCAATGCTTTGAACCAATTAAGAATTCTTCCATGATAATCAAGGAAATAACCTGCGCAACACACTATCATCCAATTCTCCAAAACTTCTACAATTAAATATAAAACAATGAATATGTACAAGAGCAGTTAAATAGCAATCCTCACCATCATATTTAAACTTAGACAAGTATTTAACTATCTTATGAGGTATGTTAGGTACTATAAGCTCAAATAAATCCTCACATATAGAGGTTAGATTAGGAGCCATGCATCAAATAAAACAGTACAATACTAACTCCCACTGGTTAGCTTTCCTTTTAAACAAAACTTCAACCACATATGAAATGACACAAAAGTGTTAAAAGTATGGAATTATAGAGGCTACAAGTTAAATTATATAATCAATTAATATTCCATATGCCCTCCTTCTAGTGCCATTTTGTTGATGCAAGCATTGACATGCCTATGTCAACAAAGGAGAAACAACCCAGACCAAGGCTCTTCACACAACCCCAGCTGTTTGAACTGGTCATTCTCAATAGATTTTAAGGCTCCATCAGCCTTATGACTCTTTCTTTCGTAAAAGAAAAAGACAAGGGATTCCTACAATTCTCCTAAATGCATACAATGACATATATACAATGAAAATTCAACTGCTATTTAATCTATATAATTGTACATATATACAAAAGGATAATGATGACCATAAAGATGTAACTGGTGTTAATGTAAAGGAATGATTTCACTCCTTAAAATGAAGCTTTGTTTTTTTCTTAGCTGAGTCTTTAGAAGAATTAAAATTTAAACAAAAAAAGAAGCTTAAGTACAACTAATCTAAGTGTGGTCCAATAACCATGAACAAATAGCTACCAAATCACAAAAAAAATAAAATGAAACACCTATCAAGCTGGAATAAAATGATCGAAGTTGGTTCAGCTTATGTGTATATATGAATGATGAAAATATAAATTTAATCTATATTTCAAACCATCCAAGATTGTGCATCAGCAGGTTCTAAGCGAAATGGAAAAATGATGACACACAATCTGATTCCCAAATTGCCCCAAACTCCCCTACAACCCCAAACCAAACCAAACCAGAATGCTCGAAAATAATACATCTAATCTTAAAATCTCCAGGAAACAACAATTTGAGATTTTATGGGCATCAGTAAGAAATTAGCTCCGGAAGAACAGGTATTTTCTCCCCATTAATACAACAATCCGCATAAATCTCCCAAGTTAACCTAATTGGGACCATTGGGAGTAAAACTCCTGTTTCAAATTTCTAAAATTCGCTCCCAATCATCCAAGATCAGCACCTGAAAACCAGGTGAAGTTTTTTTTAACCGGTTTTCTATTTTTGTTGATTTTTAAATTTTTTATTAATTCACAGGTTTGGGGATAAATCCCATATGGATCGGGCCAGAAAGTTTAAAGGTGTTTCTATATGGCAGAGGTCTAAATAATATTTGGTTCGTGGTGCTCTCTATTGCTCCCATATGGTTTTGCACTTAATGTGTTGGTCATTGCCTTTGGTAGGATAGTTTGATACTTTTGCGTTTGTTTGATGGTTTGCTTCAATAAAATCATTTTTTAGGCAAATCCCTTAAATAATTTTTTATAATTTAATTAAAATATTTTATTTATTTAGAGGAAAAGTCCTTATTAATTTAATTATTTATACAAGGTCTCTAGTCCAGTTTAGTCGTTGGCCTCGTTAGCCATTGGAGGCTCTACTCAAGCTATTTAACATGCAAAGTTGGATCTGGTTCTTCAACTTGTCCTGGCGATGAACTACACTAGTTGGTCTGAAACGCGTCGACAAATGATAAATTATTATTATTATTATATTACATGTTTTTAATAGTGTATATGATAATGATGGTGGTGGTGGTGGTTAACGTCCACTGAGACCAAACTTTGGTCTATCGGACCTAAAGAAACGAATTATTTAGTTTGAATTTAAGATTTTATTCCTATGCTCAAAAAGCTTGGAGAGAAGCCTCCCA
>APFE031462397.1:724-47841 GCA_000404065.3 Pinus taeda
TTCTTTATTTCTGAAAAAAAAAGCCTTTTTACAGCAAGAAAATATTCAGCAAAAATCAGCAAGCAAACTTTTACAACTTATCTCAGCCTTGCTGAAAAAACTGCCCTGCTGAAACTTCGTTGTTGTTACTCCGCTGCTGAAACTCCGCTGCTGATACTCCGCAGCTCACTGTCCATAAATCTCCCTTGCTCTCTTGCTCTCCTTCTCTCAATCTGCTCATGAAAGAATCGAATCGAATGTGATCTTTTCCTCATTTTCCTCCCTTAATATAACTCCAAATGACTTTTGGGTGATCCAAGTGACTTTTGGGTGATCTCTAAATCCAATGGCTGAAATAGATTTAGATCAATGGCTGAGATTAAATGCACATTTAAATCTCACTTTCTATTTTTTAATTCACCCCACTTTAATAAAGACCCACTTAGTCATTTATTTCCAAAGTCACTTTTCCTTTCTAATTTTTCATTGACTTTATAAAAGTCACTTTAAAATTAGACTTAGTAACTTTATCACTTAAAGTCACTTTTAAATTAGATTTTAACTTTATAAAAATTATAAAGTCACTTTAGGAGAAAAATTAAAATCTTTTGGACACTTTTCCCTAGGCCAAAGATCAAAGCCTAAAGGAACCACCTGTCCTCCGGTACCAAATTTCAACACATCTAGTTCCCTTTGTTGATTTTGTGTAGGTCTTCTACCGGTTATTACTTCTAATGATATTCATTTTAATTTCTTCCATCTTCTCATTAATCATCAAGAAATTACACAGTAGAATCATGCAGTGACAGCCAAAACAAGAACACAAGCATTTACACTGGGAAACCCCACATGGGAGAAAAACCCAATAACCTTTCCTTAGAGAAATTCTTCAGTTCAACAAGAGACACACCTAGGTCATCTCGTCAATCACATGGTCAAATTGACTAGCAAAAATACTTGGTCAAACCTAGTCCAACTCCAGAGAGAGGCTGACGCAATCCCTAGAGGCTGACGTTGGGGTTTCGTGGGGCAGATTGGAGCTATGGAGCTGCCAAAGTGTTTATCCGGGGTTTTAGCCGGAATATCTGCTTCCGAGTAGAGAGGTACTACTGCTGAGATTTTTCTCTATTGGGTGAGCCGGATTTGGCACCCAAATTGTATTCTGAAACTGCTTAATAAATCAAACCATCAAATAGTTGCACCGGTTTTCCCGCATTGGGTTTTTCCGGGGACATTAGTCCAAAAACAACGATGTCACTTGTGTGCTTGTTTCTATTTCCTTCAGTGGATGATCTGTAATCTGTTGAGCATATACTTGTATTTATTTCCAGTATTTACATGGTAAATAACTTGTTAATTAACAGAACAAGTAGGTAGGAATAAATCGGTAAAGTGCATGAAGGGTTTCTAACGTGTCAGACTTAGAAATTCCAACAAATTGAAGTATAGATGCAGAGTTAGCAGTGGCAGTGCTAGCAGCATAGCAGATGCAGCATTTGAGAGGGAGTTGTAGTACAGATGTAGCATTGGCAGTGGCAGTGTCAAAGGCAACAGTACAATACTAGTAGTAGCGCAGTAGTTGGTGGACATCATGTCAGACATCAACAACGCAGAGGACGATGCTTCAAAGTCAAACATCGACAGCATAGAAGACGATGCTTCAGAGTCAGAACAGTATGCAGTAGTAATATATTGCTAAAGCACATTCGTCGCTACGAGAGAGTGTTGATTTGGGGTAGCATCGGATGTGCTCTAAGCCTCAAATTTTGTAGGGAGGCTTGGGCACATGCATTCCAAAGAACCTAGAAACCGTTTTGGGAAATTCCACCTAGAAACGATTATATTAAAATAGTTAATATTTTAATGGAGTTCCTAAGTCTAAACTTAGGAAAATTAAAATATTAATGGGTATTAATCTAATTGTGGGTGAATCTTCTAGATAAAGACGGAGATCAAGTCAAAATGATCTCAGCCTTTGATTAGGAGTTAATCTAGGTCGTTGGTTGTCCAACAAGAAGATATAAGAAGGGGCTTAAGGGTCATTTGGAAAATACACCGAGAGATCAAGAGATCGAATTTTTGTAGTAGAGGGGCAGGGACAGTGATCCATAGGAAGATTTCCAAATCCGGAAAGGCAGTAGCAAGAGGCTAAGTTATTCCTAGTGAAGGAACTCGCAAGTGCAGGAATGCGCGAGTGCAGGAACTCACGAGTGCAAGAACACTCGAGTGCAGGAACTTGCGCATGCAGGAACGCGCGAATGCAGGAACGCGCGAGTGCGGGAACATGCAAGTGCAGGAATGTGCAATTGTAGGAACGCACGAGTGCAGGCAACACGAGCGTCGGGGTTGATTAGAGAATATCTCTGCCATATTTTCTTGATGTTTGGATTGCCAGCTGGGCATCCATAGATGTACTCAGATTTCACTGTTGCACTAGTTTTCCCAAGTTGAGTTTTTACGGGGACATTTGTCCAAAAATAACGGTGTCCTATGTGTTTGTATTTCCTTGCTTAGTTTCTATGTTTCAAAATCATATTTAATTTGGTGTAGGCTGCTTCAATTATTTACTTCAATGTTTCAAGAAGAAATTTGAAAAAGTTTGTGATGTAATTTACAATCTAGGTGAAGTAGATTCAGTTGGTTGCAGTAAGATTCCTGAGATTGTTAGATCTAGTAATTTTCACAAGGTAGAGAAGAATGCCACTAGTGATCACTGTCATTTTTTTGACTTGTCCATTTGAGCGAATCTAACTGAGGCCGACCTTTGTTCAATCCTAGATTTGAGAATGGTTTGTATAATTGTTGAGCAAAGGTGTTTCAGAGTTTGCATTGGTGACCACCTTTTGAAAGGACTATTGGCATATGAATTTGTCACGATTGGAGTGTTCGAAGAAACCCCACAATTATCCATACTTTAGGGGTAAATTATGAGGTCACATAAGCAGCATTGGAGGCAAGACATTACATCTTTGGGCTCTGAGCTCCACCTTGGAAGCCCATGTCCATACATTGAAAAAGCTTGGGGTTTTCTTTCATACAATTTATGGAGGATTTTTCCAGCATTGAAAGGCCCTTAGCGGTTGGATGTTGTGCCATAAGGCCCCCTATAGCCCTCATATGTAGAGAGGGGTAATTTTTTAGGGCTTGGACCCCATGACTTTTGGTACAAGTGACTTGAAAAGCCCCTGCTTGGTATTCTTCGATTATTTAAATGGTGAAGAGGGCTTTTACCCTCTTAGGAAATAATTATCTTTTCATAAGGGGAAGTTGAACCTTTCTCCCGCTAAATAAAGAGGCATTTCCTCTTATTTTTTTCATAGTTTGATCGGGGGAGAATCCCTTAGCAAGTCTGAAATTTTCTGAAATTCTCTTGTTTCAATTTGAGCTATGGAGAAATAAGTAGAGCAACCTTTGTGAAGATTTTTGTTGAGGTGGATGGTCTTCTTTTCATGGATAAATATTGGTAGAGCTTGAATGGATGCATGATGATCTATGTTAGTGTTCCTTCTTCAACTTGTCTATGTTTATGGATGATGGTTATTGCATATTCACCAAAGTGTTGCTGGTATTTTTATCTCGTTGTCCTTCTTGAACAAACCATCCATCAAGCACTTTCAAGATGACCCAACTGGAGCTCACTCCCTTATCCCATCTTGGAAGATTGTAGGAAGGCTAGGTCAATCCTCTAAGGCACATGTGTCAGTCTGCCCTAATCTTTGTACTTAAGTCCATTCCATTTCTCCTCAAGTGTGTTGATCCTTGACCCCGCATGCCCCCCAAAAAAAAAATTGGCAAGCTAAGGCACTAATCTTTTTCTTTTATCATCTTTTTCTTTTATAAATGCTTTATTACGTTTTGTTGGGGTTTACTCTCCTAAATCACCTTGTAATTCCTTGATTGTGTTTTTGAGGATCTTCCCTTTGAAGTTTGAACTCAAATCTGGAAATTACCTTGAAAACCCTAGCAATCCTATCTTCCACCTTAAGCCCTAATTGTTCATACCTTTGATTGGTCATAATGAAAGTAGAAGCCTTAGGGGGATCTTGACTCGATTTGTCTAGGCCATTAAATCCCTAAGATCTACTAGGGAGAACCCAACTTTAGTTGGAGGAGAGTCGACCAAAAGTGAGAAAGGGTAGGTGAGGTGACATTGATCCCCTCTTGAATCACACAAGGCTTCACACTTGAGCTTTAGGACTTTATCTCGAGAAGTGTGATATTTTGTTGTAATAGTAGCTACATTGAGATCTGTCTTCCTTGGGATCCATGAAACTTCCCTTGGTATCGATGATTACATTGGGTGTCGTGAGCCTTGCTTTGGGTATTTTAATCTACAATGAGAGCTGTGATAAACCATTGGATCCTTGATATGGTCACTTGCATGGACCATGGAGCTCATTGTACCTTGGAATACTGTAGTTGAGCCTTTTCATGGTGTCACCCATTTTAGAGAGCTCACACATTCGACACATGTGGCCTATTTCACCATTTTAAAGAGGACAACTTGGTGGTTAAGGTTGTTATTTTAGTTGTTACTCCTTTATGATTTTCTAGGCTACATCTAGGATTAGATTAATTTTCTATTGAGAAGGTTGTTAAATCTGTTTTCTATATCAGGGAAATACTTTGATTGTGAACTTGGCTAGAAGCCTGTGGAGAAAATTCTTTGTTTGCTTTTTGACTCATGCTATGGATAGTTAATTAAAGCATTCTCTTGGAGATTTTGTCTATGTGGATATTTATGCAAATGGATGGATATCAATGAATAAGCAGTCTTATGCATCGATTTTATAAGTGTGTGCCTTAACTTTAGATCTTGTGGTATTTATTTTGAACTGTGTTAAATGTGGTAATACTTCTCAAGTTTGGTTGGACACTCTCTTGTCCTTCTCTTGATAGATCCCCTCTCAAGATTGTTTGAAACTTTCCAATGAGGATTGTCCTTTGACAATCTTGAAATTTGCTTAGGTTACTAAAACGATTTGGTAGGGTTTGAGGTCTTTCAACCCTAACTATCATTTTAGGCCTTCTACAGAAGAACCTTAGTGACCCCAAATGCCCAATCAATGGACCAGGCACTAGTCTATTCATGTTCTAGCCAAAATTAAAATTAAAATTCTTTTTTTCCTTGAAATTTCTGTAGCTTATACTTGGAACCCTTAAAGTCTTGGTGGATTTTTCACTATTTTCAAGCTGGAAATAATTCTTTTGTTAAATTTATCTTGCTTCCCTATTTCCCTACAATAAAAAATAGTGAATCGATTCCTTTCTAGTGGCTGTTCTGTACAAGTAATTCTCAGATTAGTAAGCTGCTTTAGTTTTCATATTTACTTCTTGTTTTAGACTTAAAAAAACATACTTTCACATCTATTTAAGGGCTGAAACTTACTGTTTTAATTTTCTTGTTTATGTCTCAATTCAATTCACTTTTAATACAAGTTAAATTTCAGATCTGGAATATGTGGGAGCTAAATATACATAGAAACACTTTAATATATTCCCAAACTTTCCTAAACAAACTCTTAACACAAATTTGAAGTTTACCTTAACTAATCAACATGATCCTTAAATCTCTCATTTTTCAAGGTTGGCAATGCTTACCAATGATGCACTACCTGCCACCTCTTGATCTCTTACGATTTACGATTCCCATCTCTCGATCCAATCCCTCGACCTCGTAACCTCAGCCGAGGCGGGTTTGTCTTGCCTTAGGGAACCTAATTGGCACTACGGAAGACTCCTTTATGTTGGACTTTATCCCAACCTAAAAAGATGAAGTAGTTGTCCAGGCAACTCTTCCAAGTTACACACAAGCTTTAGTACCTTGTGAGGGCTTTGCAACAGGGGGTGGAAGTTCATGTGTAACAGGGCCATTGCTTACCAATCACAACAGTTTTAAGTTCTCACAACTGCCCCAAGATTTCAGTGATTGAACAAACAATGCCTGAAATCTCAGTTTCAAAAGGACTGCATCAAAGCATTTTACAACTGTTTAATATCTGATTTGAATAGCATATGTACATGTCTAAGCTATAAAAACAGAGGTCACATTAAACATTTGATTTATGGAACCAAAATGCTGTACTATACCTAAACTCCAGTTAAACTATATCCAAAGTACATTATGGATCCATGGAATACCAAAAATTTCAATGAGACTCCGTATTGAACAAACTTCACTAGCATGGCATCCATATCAATTTTACCTGTGGTACAAAACAATCTGCATGATGTGGATCCCATACTACTGCACATGAACAGTCCCATTTCTCATTTTGAACTTCTGAGAGAGGGGCCCTGCAGAGCACCAGTAACATAAGCTACAGTGTACAATAAAATAACATGCAAGAGACAAAAAATGCAGCAGCATATATAGAAAAAGCAAGACCGTTTAAAATTTAAATAGCTAATAATAGTGAATGGTTAAAAGCATCAAGTGTATGCATGGTTTTGTCTCCAATTAAGATCATACCAATACAAGCACACTAATGGTTCATTTTTACATAATAGATGAAAGCAATCAAACATAGTCGAACATAGAAAAAGCAGAAGAGAGATACCGGCGCCATTTTCCACAAATAATGTCTGTTTTTGCTATTTCGCCATCAGAGCAGACATCCCCTTTCTTGTAAATGATGGACATGCATTGAAGCCATATTTCTTTTGAGCCGGGTGGAAGACCATTTGCAGGTTTCCAGCCTTTCGGCCATCTATTCTGCAATACCCGTGATGATAGTTGATTTTACCAGTAATGCACAAATATGGATGTTAGCATGAACAATTAAGCAACTGCAAGCTATAAAAAACTCACAGCTGTTGTGGAATAAGCATATCTTACATTCTTTAAATTTTCTTCTGCAAGTTCCTTTTCAAGAATTTTCTCCTTTAGTGATACTACAACTCCAAGAAATGGATTTTCTGAAGATCTGAAATCAAAATACAATATTTTTTAGGTAGACATAATCTAAAAAATGCCATGAAGCAAATTTTCCAAAATCAAAGAACTAAAGTTTAATTTTCCTTTCTACCTAGCACTGTACAAAAGTCAATCTAGAGCCTTATAAATCATGATTAACATAAGGCCGGTAAATGAATAATGTTAAAAGTTCCAACTTACTGTGAGATATTCCCTGTACATTCAGGTACATCTGCCTGGTATTCCTTACCAATACGAACTTGTGTTGTATAGCTTGCATTCTCATTGCGCATATTTCTAATAAGATAAGAATACCTCGATTCTGTGTTGCAATTAGTAGAGACTTTTATTCTGTTTTTTTTCCTTATAGTTTTGCAAGTCGGACAGAACCAATCTTGGACAGGTTTTGATTTCACTTTAGGTGTGAAACAGGACATGTGGAATGACTCTTCACACATATCACATATCAGAGTCCTTGCATCCTCCAATCTATCACATATTTTACAAGTTCGATGGCAAGTGCTATCACCGACAACTCCAGGATGCTCTGCATATGGTGGTGTTTGAGAAAACTGACCACATACTCCATACTTCTTTAAAATTGTCATGCACCAAGCCTTTTCAGGGTCAATATATTTACCCGTTGTTATATCAAAAGATGCACTTTTACCTGGCTCAAGCATCTTCAACTCTGTCATGGAGGGTGATCCTTCAACGTTATAAACACAATCTTTCTCATTATCTGACTTACTCCTAAAATGCCCTGTGTCAGGGCTGGAAAGAGTCCTTTTATTATTCTTCCTATGATACACTTTTTCAATATTTTCTCTTGGCCTTTTGACAGTCGATGATATTTTTGCCAATTTATAAGGATTGGAGTCCTCGCCAGCTGACCTGTTATTCATATACCCAATCTGAGGGTCAGAAATAGGCTCTCTATCTTTCCTCTTCCGAATAACTTTGGTCTCAGAGAGTTTATCGCTTTTTTTTGAATACCCTGTTTGAGCCATATTTTGGGATAAAATCATCTGATCCTTTTCAGCATCAAGTGTTGTATTGGAAACTTTTTCCGTTTTATCTGGCTCTGCCAAACCATTGGCACTTGAGTAAACAGGGTTATTATGATCTCCATAAGCCATATTAGTTGGATAGGGCTTTTCCTATATCCAACAATGATGAAAAATTCTTCGTAAGTCACCTCTGAAGGGGATGAACGCAAATCTTGATCACAGGGACATCAGGATCAGATGCATGAACACATCAAAGGGGTTCTATTGCTTCTCAATGGACCTATCAAACAATGAAAAGAATTAGTATATCAGCATGACGATGCTTGAAAGAAGAATTACAAATTTAAAGAGCTATTCATACAAAGAAGAATAATAGAAGTGTTTAAACATCACATCTCACACATACACTTGCCAAGACCAATGTTATCAGAGCCTGAGCAGAACCAGCGATACCGGCCAGTCTGACCAATTCTCAGGCGGTACTAGTCCGATTCAAGATACGAAACCAAAAGTGATTAGTTTTGTACCAAACTGGCCAGTTCCATACCAGAAACGTGTTGATTTGTGAAGCTTGGGAGGTACTCCCACAACCCCTGGGGTACTGGGTTTGTAAGGAGTCTACCCACAAAAGTGGTTTGTGGGCAATGTACCCAAGCCGCAGGTTTTCTACCCAAAGTTGTGGGCGCAAGACCAAGTGGAGAAATTGATTGTTTATTCATTGAAAGCATGTGGGGTGTCCTTGAAGAGCTAAGGGGCACCTAAGGCTTTGATGATGTGGCGCAAGAACCCACGAAAGAATTGTATTTCTTATGACTGGTGGGGTTTGTATGTGTAGTCTCAAGTCGACTTGGCCTACAAGACACAACCCTTGGTGAAAAAGGACACCACTATAGAAACCTACAAGGAGTTAGATGAGTTCGTTAGAGGACATCCAAACACATCTCTCTGATCTGAAGCTCTCCTGAAGAAGTGCGAATTAGACTCAGGAAGCAGCAGTACCTAATGAAGGAAGAGTTTGGAGCAAGTGTGGTTTTCTCTAGTCTGCTTGAAACCCGAGTTCTGCTCAGGTAAGAGGACAGATTCCTCCTGTAATTTTGTGCCTTGTGTAGGTCTGCTGAGCAAGGGTTTTGGAGGATATTTTTATGTGGTTTGTGCCCTAGAAAGTGTGGTTTTCTCTAGTCTGCTTGAAGGCCAAGTTCCGTTCAGGTAAGAGAACAGATTCCTCCTATGATTTTGTGCCTTGTGTAGGTCTGCTGAGCGAGGGTTTTGGAGGATATTTTTCTGTGGTTTGTGCCCTAGTTAGGGCCAGTTCTGTGCATACTCAGCCACGCTAGAAGACTATTCAGAGCTCTGAAGTATTCGCTGTAGATTTCTGTGCAAAATAACTATGCTGGGTCAGACCTGGGTTAGAAGGCCACAAATCCTCAGCAATTAAGTGCATGGTTCTGTGATTTATATGATCCTTAGAGGGCTGATTGTGCTCAGATTAGTGTACAGAAGTGTGAGCTGGAAAATAGTGGTAAGGATGGTGTGAAGAGTTAAGGGCAGTTTCATGGAGAAGAGTTCTGGAAGTGGAGGGCTGCTCCAAACGGTTTGGACATCAGTGTATGTGTGCCCTAGTTACAGTGAACCAAGTGTGGATACATTGTTGTGTGAGCTGATTTGGCAAGTCCTAAGTACAGTGATAGAGAGCAGTCTTGTCGTTGTTGTGAGGGCTGGCTGTTTGTGCCCTGGTTCAGAGATTTGATGTGCAGCAAATCATTAATAAGAGGGCTGTGAGTGAAGCCCTAATTTCAGCATTCTGGAGCAGCTAGAAGGTTGATAGAGCACTGAAGTTGAAGACACTAAGAGCAGTGATATTGGAACAGCCTTGTCATTGCTAGAGTGCAGTTTGTTGGTGAACCTAGGATCAGTCTTCTTGGAGGAGCAGGAGTGATTGAGAGAGGCACATTGGTCAGCTGAAGATGCAAGCATTCTACAGGTGTAGAAGTACTTGTGAACAGCAGAAGAGGTGGCAAAAGACCTGCCAGGTGTTCAAGGTATGTGGACTGAAAGGGCTGTGGAAGTGCTAGATCAGCAAGCCATATCGTGCTCAAGGGTAGATTGGTGACATATTTTGTTGATTTCAAACCCTAGTTATGCTTGTATCAAAGCTAATTATAAGGGCCATGATCCCTGGTACGGGAGCCCTATGTTTGTTGTATTAAAGTTTGTAATATTACAAGTTTTGGGTTGAAAATTTGTCTTGTGTACTAAGTTTATTCACTGTTGTATATTTTCTATTGTGCAAAGTACAGGTTTTTCCAAAATCTCTCTCATGTGAATATGTCCTCAAGAAGTGCAAATTAGCCTCAAGAAGTCGCGCTACCTAATGAAGGATGAATTGGAGCAAGTGTGGCTATATCTAGTCTGCTTGAAAGCAGAGTTCTGCTCAGTTAGGAGAACGGATTCCTCCTGTGATTTTGTGCCTTGTGTAGGTCTTGTTACCCACCACTTTATGGGTGATATCACTAAGAGAAAAAAATTATCCATGATGGTCCTTAGCCGGCAGCCCCTTGCAGGCACCAACTAGCTCGTTGTGCCATTTCTCCGCCACCTGAGCCAACCATGCAGTCCCTCACCCATCTGTCATAATCGTATGTTTGAAGGTGGGCCTCCCAAGCCTAAAGGTATGCCTTGGCATTTGGTAATTAAGTATTTTAGTTTACTTATCATGAGAACTCTTGGGCATGGAATAATGGGGCCCAAGGGGGATTCGGCGGAAAGAGTGGACTGAGTCTATGCTCTTGTCCCCTAGGTCTCTTTTGGGATGTTAACCTTAAACCCTAGTCCCATGGGATCTCTTTTACAGGGCTGAGTTTTGGGGATGGTATTACATGGGAAACCCTAATTTTGGATACGTGGTCTTGCTCCCCAATTTACATATATCACTCCCCTTCTGCTCATTATAACCCCTTTCATCACTTCTCCCACCTAGGTCCACATTCCTCTCCTAGGTCCACATAGGATCAGCCACCCCCCTGGGTCCAAAGGGCTACATCAGCACATGTAGGGTGAGCCATGGGCCTCCACAACAGCAGGTACCATTCCATTGATCCCCAGAGTCATTCAAAGATCGCTTATGGTTCACCTATTGGACGAAGAAGATGCACCTGGTTCACCATGCCCAGTTGGCACTACAGTTACATTGTGCACTTGGCAGATGACCCAGGACTTGTATGATGATGTGGCATCATGTATACTATCATTTGAGCCCTTGCAGATGGTCTACAAGCATCTTCGATTTGTTTGGAGACCCATGAGGACACTTGTGTGCTCCCACACCCACTTGGGAGCACCACAAGTTTACTACTTGGAGAACAAGGGGCCACCCCCTTGTCCACTGCTTTTGGGAGTCCTGTTTCACATTATGGCACCTATGGACTTCATTAGGCCTCCTCCAAGGCCAACGACATGCATTATTGATCATTTGACCTCTTGAGAGGCTTATTCTTTTGATTTTGAGCTAGTTTGGTCTTGTATCTCTTAAGAGATTATCACTATCCTTCATGGGGGACGAAATTTGGGAGCATGGAATGAATTTTGATGTTTGGATCATTTCCTCTTGTCTTGGGGCTTCTTGATTGGCAAAATTTTGATGGTTGGATATATTCTTATACATGTAAGTGCAATTTAATGCTATTATTTCTTTCTATTTTGTCAAATACATTGTTGTGGGGATTTTGCTATACTAGGGCTAATTTACTACATCCATTTATGCGAAGTTGTTGAAATTTGTTTCTAGATATTGTTACTCCATGTACGGGCCATGTATAAGAAATTGAATGTTCCTAGGGATGCTTCATAGTTGAAATTCATCTTGACAAGTCATTTATTTTGCAAAACGAAGTATAAAGTCTTTGAAGTTGCTTTTTTGTTGCCCTAATGCTAAGCGAAACTATCTTTGAGGCCTCCTTGACCTAGAAAACCAAAATCCATAGTCATAATCCTTCTCGACTCCAATCTCCCCAAAGGATAAGGCATTGGTCTACCATAAGGTGATCACCTTAAAACCTATCTTTCCTCTCACCTTCTTCCCTTTTCTAGGCCTAGTCCCATTAAGTCTCCTATGGCATCTAGGGCATCACGTTTCTTGCAAACCACTCACCAAAAAAATTCGATATCTTGGCTCCTACTGTGCTGGTGTGTCTCCTAGATCTCCTCCAAATTTAAGGGAATTCTGATGGTGGGATTGTGAGATATCCCAAACCCTAGCCTCGTGATCAAATCTTGCCCTTAGTTTCCTTGGGCTAGTAGCCTCATTGGGATCATCAGATTTCCTTTATTAGACATTCTTTCTTTGATCCCTTTCTCTTCCCCAGTTGGGTCAAGTACATCGTTGGTTGCCAAACCCCATTACCTTGACCTATCCGAGGGTCCACTTGGTCTCGTGTGGTCCCATTTTCTATCAAAATTGATTCTTCAAAAACCGCTTGGGAAACCAAGTTCCATAAGGATGTTAAGGATTAGGAAGCTCCTTGGCAAGTCATATTCCTTAAACCTAGCCCTCAAATCCTCATCAACCCCTCCTAGAGAACCCTACACCTTGCTTACAAGGCAAGCAAGCCCTAATTTTGAGTTGCTCCTGGGAAAGGGTTATTGGAATCACTTCCTTTCCATTTCATTGATCTACCCTTCATAGGTGATTCCCTATATGTACCGAGTCTCCTCCCATCGGTGAAAGTTTGTAAAGAATAGGGAGTTTTAGCTGAGGTGACAGTGGGCTATTGCTTTATTGTTTCCCTTGACCTAGCAGTTGCCCCTGTAATATTCCTAATTAGCTATGGCTAATTGGAATATTCAATTTTGTCAAATTTTTGCCTTCCATAGCTATTTGTAAATAAAAAAGTGAGGACGGGAGACATAACTCACTTTAAGAATAAAAAGTCACTTCCTAGTAGCACAACCTTATGACTTAAAGGGGAGCCAAGGGGGCCAAAGGGGGACGCAGAAATGGGGCCCACGCAGACACATGGAGGGACTGCGTAGGAGGAAAGAAACACGTGGCAAGAGGGGAATCACACAAGAGGAGTTGAACCTAGGGATTGTGAGAGGCAAAGGCTGTAAAATAGAGACGAGACCCCTCATTTTGGATCATTCAGTTATGTGCATTTTGAGCTAGTCGTTTCGACTTCTGAGCACACTGGCTGTTTAGCTAATCTGCAGCATTGTTTAGTGCATTGAGTGTCTCCGTACGGAGATCTCACCCTTAGCCCCGGGGGACTTCGAGTGCCTGCTCGGGCAAGGTATTTCCTTTGGCATTTCAGCAGTAGTTTTATCAGCATTCCAACAACAGTTTCAGCAGCGTTTTGGAGGACTGCGTAGCACTGGGAGAGGGACGCAATTCTTTCTGGCAGCACTATTGGATTGGAGTTTTGCAGGAGGATTCATGCTAGGTGATTGAGCAGGGGACCAGCCCTTGCCTATTGGAGGATTTTTGGCAGAGTTTCAGGCAGAGTTTAGAAGGGATTGTGAGATATCCCAAACCCTAGCCTCGTGATCAAATCTTGCCCTTAGTTTCCTTGGGCTAGTAGCCTCATTGGGATCATCAGATTTCCTTTATTAGAAATTCTTTCTTTGATCCCTTTCTCTTCCCCAGTTGGGTCAAGTACATCGTTGGTTGCCAAACCCCATTACCTTGACCTATCCGGGGGTCCACTTGGTCTCGTGTGGTCCCATTTTCTATCAAAATTGATTCTTCAAAAACCGCTTGGGAAACCAAGTTCCATAAGGATGTTAAGGATTAGGAAGCTCCTTGGCAAGTCATATTCCTTAAACCTAGCCCTCAAATCCTCATCAACCCCTCCTAGAGAACCCTACACCTTGCTTACAAGACAAGCAAGCCCTAATTTTGAGTTGCTCCTGGGAAAGGGTTATTGGAATCACTTCCTTTCCATTTCATTGATCTACCCTTCATAGGTGATTCCCTATATGTACCGAGTCTCCTCCCATCGGTGAAAGTTTGTAAAGAATAGGGAGTTTTAGCTGAGGTGACAGTGGGCTATTGCTTTATTGTTTCCCTTGACCTAGCAGTTGCCCCTGTAATATTCCTAATTAGCTATGGCTAATTGGAATATTCAATTTTGTCAAATTTTTGCCTTCTATAGCTATTTGTAAATAAAAAAAGTGAGGACGGGAGACATAACTCACTTTAAGAATAAAAAGTCACTTCCTAGTAGCACAACATTATGACTTAAAGGGGAGCCAAGGGGGCCAAAGGGGGACGCAGAAATGGGGCCCACGCAGACACATGGAGGGACTGCGTAGGAGGAAAGAAACACGTGGCAAGAGGGGAATCACGCAAGAGGAGTTGAACCTAGGGATTGTGAGAGGCAAAGGCTATAAAATAGAGACGAGCCCCCTCATTTTGGATCATTCAGTTATGTGCATTTTGAGCTTGTCGTTTCGACTTCTGAGCACACTAGCTGTTTAGCTAGTCTGCAGCATTGTTTAGTGCATTGAGTGTCTCCGTACGGAGATCTCACCCTTAGCCCCGGGGGACTTCGAGTGCCTGCTCGGGCAAGGTACTTCCTTTGGCATTTCAGCAGTAGTTTTATCAGCTTTCCAACAACAGTTTCAGCAGCGTTTTGGAGGACTGCGCAGCACTGGGAGAGGGACGCAATTCTTTCTGGCAGCACTGTTGGATTGGAGTTTTGCAAGAGGATTCATGCTAGGTGATTGAGCAGGGGACCAGCCCTTGCCTATTGGAGGATTTTTGGTAGAGTTTCAGGCAGAGTTTAGAAGGGTTCCCTTCAGTGGCAGTGCAGAGCATTGAGGAACTGCGCAGAACCCCAAGGAGGTGATTTTCAAGGGTCGGCTATTCCAAGAGAGCTTTCTGGGTTTTTCTGGGTTTCTTGAGTAGAGCCCGATTCCAGAGTTTCAACAATTTCAGAGGAGGGGAGCAACCCCAAATCATTATTTGTTTCCTAGCAGCAACAACAGCACAGCAATTCTCTAGCCACATCCACGCAAAGAGGTCATTTCTTGTTATTCTGAGAACTTTTCTTCACTTGCCTTGTGCAAGTCGAGGTGCCATATGTTTGATCACCTCTTGTACTCATTTTATTGCTCAATATAATAAAATGGCTTAGCATTTCTCGCTGCATTTCTTGGGTTTCTGCTTATATTTCCTATTTACACTATTATATGTTGTACCACTGTTATTTTGTCATTTTTGGGTTATTATATCATTTGCACGTATTTGGTTGGAGTTTTTGCTGGGGTTTGAGGAATATTCGGCGTTAGGGATATTACAGTGGTATCAGAGCATAGATCTGGCTCAGCCTGTGGAGCTAGCAATCTATGACACCGGGGGAAAACCCTACATTTGTTACAGAGGTAGGAGATATAGAAACACTGGACGTAGGTTGGAGAATACCTACGGAGAGGGAGACTGTGTTCCAGTGGTGGATGCAGAACAGGAGGAGCCGGTGGTTGACACAGAACAGAAAGAACCGGTGGTGGACGCAAAGCAGATGGCAGACGAGGACAAGAAGAGATTTGCGGATATGCTCCTCAAATCAATACAAGATCTGTCAAGGCAGATTGAGGTGTCATGGCAGTAAAGGCCGAACAGCGTGAGAGCCCACGAGTTTTTCAGATTGGTGAGGGATCAGGTGCATCCCATCATTTGCCAGAGCAGTGTGATACTGCGCAGCAGGTGGCCTCGCATGCCCCTACACGCTCTACCATGCCCACATTCTTAGGAGCAAACACGGGAATCGGAGCCCAGCAGGAGGCAAAGCCCGGCCATATGGGCGATCATTTTGCAAAGTACCAGGCATATGGGCAGGAGTTTAGGGATGCTCTTTCATTCAGAGACTTTGTTCAGCTCTAGCGGGATAGTAGGCCCCGCGATCATCACAGAGGGAACTGACATTACCATGATGGTGACACCCACCGTGCAGCGAGTAGATTCCACTTGCCTACGTTTGATGGTTCATCAAACAGTTCGGTGAAGTCTTGGGTGGAGAAGCTGGACATTTATTTCCAACTCAACCAGATGTCGGAGGCAGAGGCCATCAAGGTCGCAACATTGCATTTGGATGGCAAGGGCCAAGATTGGTGGTTTCACGAGATGGTTGATGGAGCGATTTGATCGGAGGGATCTAGAGCAGCATTTTGTTGAGCTGACGAGGCTCAAACAGACAAGGAGCCCAGAGACCTACATTGCAGATTCCTTGAGGGTCTCCGTGATGGTGCCAGACCTCTCCACGGCACGGAGGGTCTATATGTATGTTGAGGGTTTAGTAGAGCCACTTCAGGGTCTAGTCCAATCCACTAGACAAGCTACGCTCTAGGACGCTATCAGCAGGCGCCAGGACTTACAGGATGTCTTACCCAGGACCCAGACACCTTACCCCCAAAGACAGCCTTTTCAGTCTAAGGGGAAGGATGTGAGGATTCCACCTCCGAAGGGGAATCCAGGATGAGTACAGATTGAGGACGATGTCAAGAGGGAGCTAAAGAAGAAGTAGTTGTGCTTCACATGCCAGGAGCCGTGGGCACCAGGACATAGATGTGCTGCTGGTAAAGCACATTTTATTGAGGTCTTCTCCAAGAGCAGTGGAGAAGAGGATGACGAGGATGATGATGCGGAGGCAGGAGGTAGCCATGCCATACAAGGACCTTTCCCACCTCCATTGCCAGCAGCAGGTGGTGCATCTTTTGCACCTACCGGAGGGGCCCTTACAACATTGCGAGGAGTTCCCAAGTATCTGACGCTACGCGTACAAGGGACAGTACGTGGCCAACGGGTATCAGTTTTGGTTGACAGTGGGGCAACCCACAACTTCATCGATGCACAAATGGTTGAGCAGAGAGGTATTCAGACAGAGAGCTTCGATGGGTTTTCAGTCTTGGTCCCAGGAAATCAGACCATGATGTGTGCTCAATATGTTCCAGAGCTTTCAGTGACGATGGGCACCTACACATTGACTGACCACTTTTTCGTGGTCGATATCCCGGACACCAACATGATAGTAGGTGTTCAGTGGCTTATCACTCTAGGGAAGGTCACGACAGATTGGAAGACCCTAGAGATGGAGTGGGATGATGAGAAGACAGGGAGGCATGAGAAGATACGGGGACAACACACATATCAACCTCAGACTGTGTCGACTCATCGGATGGAGGCAGTCTTCCAGAAGGGAGTCATAAAGTGGGCAGTGGAGCTGCGGGCATCAAAGGCAAGGACTGCAGGGCAAACAATACATCCAGAGATACAGTCCATCCTTGATCGGTATGCCATAGTATTTGGGGAGATTCCACCGGGATAGCCACCGGATCGGGGGTTTGAGCACACCATCGAGCTTGAGCAGGGCATACAGGCAATGATCACCACCCCCTATAGGCACCCCAAGGCCTATCGGGATGAGATTGAGCGGGCTATCCAGGAGTTGCTGGCTCTTGGGCACATTCGACCGAGCACGAGTCCTTTCGCTTCCTCTGTAGTGTTGGTGAAGAAGAAGGACAGTACATTGAGGATGTGCATTGACTACAGGGCCCTAAACAAGAAGACTCTGAAGAACAGGTACCCCATACCCAGGATCGATGAGTTGATGGACGAGTTGAGGGGAGCACGATTCTTTTCAAAGATTGATTTGAGATCTAGGTACCATCAAATTCGCGTGAGGGAACAAGACATTCCCAAGACCACCTTCAAGTGTCACTATGGGCACTTTGAGCTCTTGGTGATGCCTTTTGGGCTAACCAATGCCCCCGCTACATTTCAGTCCTGCATGAATCACATCTTCCGTAGTCACTTGAGGAAGTTTGTGTTGGTATTCTTTGATGACATTCTCATTTACAGCAGGACTTGGGAGGAGCATCTCCAGCACATTGAGACGGTATTGCGTATCTTACAGGAGCAGCAGTTCTATGCCAAACTCTCCAAGTGTGAGTTTGCGTTGACGGAGATGTATCTGGGACACATCATAGGAGTGGACGGAATGAGAGTCCACGAGGAGAAGATCAGGGCCATCAGAGAATGGCCAGAGCCGAGAAATGTGACAGAACTTCGAGGATTCATTGGCATTTGTACTTACTACGGGAAGTTCGTCAAAGGTTTCTCGCAACTTGCTGCACCCCTGACGGATTTGACGAGGAAGGGGGCATTTAGTTGGTCGGATACAGCACAACAAGCCTTTGACAGGCTCAAGGAGGTTATGAGCAGCTGCCCAGTGCTTGTGTTGCTAGATTTTACGCAACCATTTGTTTTGGAGTGTGATGCATCGGGAGAGGGGATCGGCTCAGTGTTGATGCAGGGAGGTCACACTATAGCCTTTGAGAGTCAGAAGCTCCTTTCGCACGAGAAGTTGTATTCTATATACGACAAGGAGATGCTGGCCATCATGCATGCATTGGCTAAGTACCGACAGTATTTGGTGGGTAACAGGTTCAAGGTGAGGACTGATCACAACAGCCTCAAGTTCTTTTTGGAGCAGAAGCAGCTATAGGAGAGGCAACAGAAATGGATCAACAAGATCCAAGCATATGATTTTGACATCGAGTATGTCAAGGGTAAGAACAACGTGGTAGCAGATGCCCTTTCACGTAGACCAACCACGTTGTCTCTTATGAGCTTGGATATAGACTGGATGGCTCAACTCTTAATAGAGTACTCCAAGGACAAGTTTGCATGTGAGGTTCTGGATGGGCAGCCACAGGGCTTTGAGGTGCATGGGAAGGAGTCCCATGTGTGCAGACTGAAGAAGGCCCTTTATGGCCTGAAGCAAGCTCCCAGAGCTTGGTACTCCAGGATAGATACAGACTTGCTGGGGATGGGTTTCACAAAGAGTGAGGCAGATCCGAACCTTTACTATATTGTGATAGGTGAGGAGCCTCTCATTCTGGTGTTGTATGTGGATGACTTGATCATTACAGGTGCAGAGAGACTCATAAAGCACTGCAACAGAGATCTTGCGGCGGAGTTTGAGATGAAGGACATCGACTTGATACATTACTTTTTGGGTTTGGAGGTGTGGCAGGAGGAGGGGCATTTCTTCCTGGGAAGGGGAAGTATGTTGTGGACATCCTTGGCAGATTCCACATGGGAGGGTTGTAAACCCATGTCGACACCGATGATCACCAACTGGAAGAAGCTTCATGCTTCGAATTCCGAGTTGGCGGATCCCACTTGTACAGGCAGCTGATTGGTTCCTTGATGTATTTGGTCAACATTAGACCATATATTTATTTTGCAGTCAACACGATGAGTCAGTTTATGTGTGAGCCTAGGAAGGTTCACTGGGTGGCTGCAAAACACATTTTGCGGTACTTGCAGGGGACAATGGATTATGATCTAGACTACAGGCAGGGGGATGGAGTGGGATTGGCAGGTTATACTGATTCTGATTGGGCAGGTTGTGCTTCTGATAGGAAGAGCACTTCTGGGTGTTGTTTTGGGTTGGGTTCGGCAGTAGTGTCATGGTTCAGCCGGAAGCAGCAGTCAGTAGCATTGAGTTTAGCGGAAGCAGAGTATATGGCAGCCAGTCTAGCTAGTTGGCTTCGCAAGATGTTGTTTGGCTTATTTGGTCAGCGGTTGAGATCTTCAGTGATTTACAGTGATAATCAGAGTTGCATTAAACTCACGGAGAATCCAGTATTTCATGATAGGTCAAAGCATATTGAGATCAAATATCATTTCATCAGAGACTATGTTCAGAAGGGAGCTGTGAAGCTTGAGTACATTCCCACTTATGAGCAGGTTGCAGATATTCTTACCAAAGCCTTACCACAGGGCAAGCATGTCTACTTCAGAGACAAGACGGGTGTGGTGAGGAACGCCTTCCTCGGTAAGAGGGAGTGTTGAAATTTGGTACCGGAGGACAGGTGGTTCCTTAAGGCTTTGATCTTTGGCCTAGGGAAAAGTGTCCAAAAGAATTTAATTCTTCTCCTAAAGTGACTTTATAATTTTTATAAAGTCAAATCTAATTTAAAAGTGACTTTAAGTGATAAAGTTACTAAAGTCTAATTTTAAAGTGACTTTAATAAAGTCAATGTAAAATTAGAAAGGAAAAATGACTTTGGAAATAAATGACTAAGTGGGTCTTTATTAAAGTGGGGTGAATTAAAAATAGAAAGTGAAATTTAAATGAGCATTTAATCTCAACCCTAGATCTCAATCTATTTCAGCCATTGGATTTAGGGGTTCCCCAAAAGTGACTTAGGGTTAGATTAAAGGAGGAAAAGGTCATTCATTCTTTCATGAATAGATTGAGAGAAGGAGAGCAAGAGAGCAAGGGAGATTTCTGGACAGGGAGGAGAAGGAGACAGCAGCTTGGCACACATTCCAAGGCAGCATTTAGCAAATCCATACAGCTGAGTTATCACACAGTGAAAGGCAGAATTTGGGCACGATTTTCTAGAAATCCGTACAGCAAGTGCACAGAAATCGAGGAGCAGAAATCCGTACAGCAAGTGATTGTACCTTGGCATGCAAATCGAGGCAAATTCGTACAGCTGTACTGCTGGTTTTTTCCTGCACAGAAATCGAGGAAATCCGTACAGCATATTTATGGCAGCTTGCACGCTTTTCTAGGCAAATCGTACAGCAGCATTTAAGGCTGAAATTGGGCACAAAAATCGAGGAGACCGTACATCATTATTGCTGTTCTGTTTTGTTGTTTGCAAGTTTTTCCAGTTAGTTGTGAGGCACGGAAAACGAGATAAGTTGTAAAAGTTTGCTTGCTGATTTTTGCTGAATATTTCTCTCACTGCAAAAAGCATTTTCTAGAAATAAGGAGCTTTCGAACTGGTTTTCCCCAAGAGTTGTAGGGGTTTTTCCAGGGTCACCTTGACCAAAAATCACTGTGTTTAAATGTGTTGAATGGCTGTTTATATGTGCTGATTTTTATTTCTGCATTTTCCAACATTTTGTAAAATTTCCAGAATTTGTGTTTTCAGCAAAATTTATTTTTCAGTTGTTGAATGTATGGATATGGGAAAGGGCATTTAACTATTTTGGAGAAATAAGGTGAAACTGAAAACCGGGGTGGGAAATGAGAAATTTTTACACGGAGCAGGACAGTCCGGGAATTCTTGGTGAGGTGGAAGAATTTGCTAGATGAGGATGCCACTTGGGAGAGTGAGAAGATCTTGCAGCATCGATCACTTCAGTTGCTTGAGGACAAGCAACATTTTGCTGGGGGAGACTATAATATTTCTAATTAGCTATGGCTAATTGGAATATTCGATTTTGTCCAATTTTTGCTTTCTATAGCTATTTGTAAATAAAAAAGTCAAGACGGGGGACATAAATTACTTTAAGAATAAAAAGTCACTTCCTAGTAGCACAACGTTGTGACTTAAAGGGGAGCCAAGGGGGCCAAAGGGGGACGCGGAAATGGGGCTCACGCAGACACATGGAGGGGCTGCGCAGGAGGAAAGAAACACGTGGCAAGAGGGGAATCACGCAGGAGGAGGCGAGCCTAGGGATTGTGAGAGGCAGAGGTTATAAAATAAAGAGGAGCCCCCTCATTTTGGATCATTCAGTTATGTGCATTTTGAGCTAGTCATTTCGACTTCTGAGCACGCTGGTTGTTTAGCTAGTCTGCAGCACTGTTTAGTGCATTGAGTGTCTCCGTTCGGACATCTCACCCTTAACCCCGGGGGACTTCGAGTGCCTACTCGGGCAAGGTATTTCCTTTAGCATTTCAGCAGTAGTTTTATCAGCATTCCAGCAGCAGTTTCAGCATTGTTTTGGAGGACTGCGCAGCACTGGGAGAGGGACGCAGTTCTTTCTGGCAGCACTGTTGCATTGGGGTTTTGCAGGAGGATTCATGCTGGGTGATTGAGCAAGGGACCAGCCCTTGCCTATTGGAGGATTTTTGGCAGAGTTTCAGGCAGAGTTTAGAGGGGTTCCCTTCAGTGGCAGGGCAGAGCATTAAGGAATTGCGCAGAACCCCAAGGGGGTGATTTTCGGGGGTCAGCTATTCCAGGAGAGCTTTCTGGGTTTCTTGAGTAAAGGTCGATTCCAGAGTTTCAGCATTTTCAGAGGAGGGGAGCAGCCCCAAATCATTATTTGTTTCCTAGAAGCACAGCAGTTCTCCAGCAACATCCACGCAAAGAGGCCATTTCTTGTTATTTTGAGAGCTTTTCTTCACTTGCCTTGTGCAAGTCGAGGTGCCATATGTCTGATCACCTCTTGAACTCATTTTATTACTCAGTATAATAAAATGGCTTAGCATTTCTCGCTGCATTTCTTGGGTTTCTGCTTATATTTCCTGTTTACACTATTATATGTTGTACCATTTTATTTTGTCATTTTTGTGTTATTATATCATTTGCACGTATTTGGTTGGAGTTTTTGCTGGGATTTGAGGAATATTTCAGGTTAGGGATATTACAGCCCCTCTAGGATCCCCTTTTAGGACCCCTGCTAGTTTGAGTGGTAACAGGTCTGTTGAACAAGGGTTTTGGAGAATATTTTTCAGTGGTTTGTGCCCTAGTTACGGTTGGTTCTATGCATGCTCAGCCACGCTAGAAGACTACTGAGAGGTCTGGACTCTGAAGTATTCGTCATAGAATTGTGTGCAAAATAAGATAGGGTCGAGACCCTATGAGATGAAATATATGTTGGTTCAGACCTGAGTTAAGAGGCCACAAATCCTCAACAATTAAGCGCAAGGTTCTATGATTTATATGATCCTTGAGAGGGTCGAATGTGCTTAGATTAGTGTACAAAAGTGCGAGTTGGAAGAACATGGTAAGGGTTGGTATGGTGTGAAGAGTTAAGGATAGTTTCATGGAGGAGAGTGTTGGAAGTGTAGGGTTGTTTCAAGGGTTTTGGATAGAAGTCTGTGTGCCCTAGTTACAGTGAACCGTGTGTGGATACATTGTTGTGTGGGATGATTTGACAAGTCCTAAGTACAGTGATAAAGGGCAGCCTTGTCATTGTTGTGAGGGTTAGTTGTTTGTGCCCTAGTTCAGAGATTTGATGTGTGGAAACTCAATAATAAGAGGGTTGTGAGTGAAGCCCTAAGTTTAGCATTTTGGGAGCAATTGGAAGTTTGATAGAGGGCTGAAGTTGAAGACCCTAAGAGCAATGGTATTGGAGCAATCTTGTCATTATTAGAGGGCAGTTTGTTCGTGAGCTTAAGATCAGTCTTCTTGGAGCAACAGAAGTGATTAATAGAGGCACATTGGTCAGCTGAAGATGCAAGCATTATGAAGTTGCAGAAGTACTTGTGAGCAGCAAAAGAGGTGGCAAAGGACCTGCCAGGTGTTCAAGGTACATGGAGTGAAAGGGTTGTGGAAGTGCTACATCAACAAGTAAGTCAAGTGTATCTTGTTCAAGGGTAGATTGGTGATCATACATTGTTGACATCAAACCCTAGTTATTCTTGTATCGAGGATAACTGTAAGGGCCATGATCCCTGGTATGGGAGCCTTATGTTTGTTGTATTAGAGTTTGTAATATAACAAGTTTTGGGTTGAAAATTTGTCTTGTGTAATACGTCGATTCACTGTTGTATGTTTTCCGTTGTGCAAAGTGCTTGTGTAGTGGCATTTTAGTGTGCATGTGATCATGATCTTAGACATAAACTTGATTCTGAAGTGCCAAGGAAAAACCAACAAAATGACCATATACAGTCAAACCAGCAAGTTCCATACAACATTGTACAACTGTAGCTAGGGACCACATCAACTCAATTTAATAAATTAAAAAAAGTGAATATTCTAAACATAACCCTAGCCCCTTGCTAATGCCATTTAAAGAGATCCATGCCCTACATTTCACTTATACAATTCATTTGAGTTATTTGGAATTTTTGAGTTGAGTTTCTTGGGTTGATTTGGAGAAGAGTTGATTGAAGGTTGTTATTCATTAGACTATAGTTATTAATTAGCACTACGCTTATTTTTGGGCTCTAGAAGCCATTTAGAGCCTCTTTGTTGTTGTATTTAGGTTTTAGATATGATTGCAGTCAATGCTATTTTGGTTATATGCAACCTTACTCGCTACATACAAGAGAAACTTTGCATATTTGTGTATAATGGTTTGGATTCACATGGATGCACAATAAATAACTTAATAAATGAATATTTTATCTATTTTTTGGTCGACTAGTTTTGTGGTTTAGTTTTGTTTTGTTTTTTTGTCTAATTTCGGTTTTTGGGGTCCACTGGTCCAGTTCTAATGACAATAGCCAAGACCCTCAAATCAAAAATCAAATAGCAAAACAACACTTTGGGTGATTTCTATAATTGTACACTATGTTTTCATGCACACTGGAATGGCTATCAGAACTCAAATACTTTGCAAGACATCTCTAATTAATATAAGACAAAAAAATTAATATGGTTCAATCATATATTTTCATTTCTTTTAAGCCCTATGCTCTAAAAGGAGACATACAAATACACATCCAAATAAGGCTACCATATAACACCAACAAATTTTTGGATAAAAGCTAGATTCACACTAATAGCTTCACTCCAAATGTATGTTTCCAAAGAAATACTCTCAATCTCTAAAGCACTACTGTAAGTTTGTTGGTCAGGTTGTCATTAATGTCAAAGGAGAGTTGCCATTGATGTCAAGAGTGTGAAGGTGGTCTCAAGTATCCTACAACTTGGAACAAGGAAGAAAGGTTCGATTAAGATCATCATCAATATCCAACATTGAATGAGGTTTTTGGATGCAATGGATCAATTTATGGTGCATAATGGTATGATGGTTGGATAGCTCTTATCGAACCTTTCCATCCATATGTGGTACATCAAGTTACTCCTCACGGTTGAGGAGATATGCCCTCTCAAAGTTGAAGCCCCGAAGGCTGGTCATGGTGCCCCAAAAAGGATGATGGCTTGGTCCAAGTTTTTGGCATCAAAATTTAAGAAAAATATGTTGATCCTTGGATTGATGATGTGGGTCTTCGTTGTTATAAAGTGTTGACCAAGTAATCCCTCAAAAAGGAAATTTTTATTTTGAAAAAAGGTGTCAAAAATGGAATTAAGGTTGGCCCATAAAATTTTGAATTTTTTTTTCTTATAGGTCAAGTCAACTCCATTTTTGAGGAGGTTTTAGGGCAGGTTTGCCCTCTTTTCAGTTCCCTTGAAAGAATATAAATAAGCCACTTGATTCACCTCCAAAGGCGACATCAAATTACACTCTCATCTTTCATTTGAATTAGCTCTGAATTTGTCTAAGGTCGTGGCAGCGTTGTTTATTTGAAGAAGAGGCCAAGTCTCTAAGGGTGTTTGGGCTTCCTTGTTTTATCTTTTGGTATGGTGTTTTTCACTGAACCAAAGCCGAGTTCCTAAGGCCTAATCTGCAGTCTTCCTGAGCCAAAATTTCAGCCCTCCTTAAGCCTGATTAGAGGCAATATTTCCATCCTCCTAAGGTACATTTTTGGCTTGTTTTGAGGCCACATTTGAGGTCAGGTTTGAGGTAGATCTGAGGTTGGGTTGAGGCATACATTCACTGGAAAGAACAAGTTCTTGAGGCAGAATCTGAGGCCTCATCTAAGTCCCATCCTGAGGCAATTTGTTTGGCCTACTCGAGGAGCTGGTTTGACCTAATCCAAGGTCTATTCTGAGGTAGCATGAGGCCCAAGTTAGGGTTGTTTCATTTGCAAAGTGAGGTTTGTTGAAGCCACAATAGTGAGGGTTATATTAACCACATTATCAAGCTCACATAAGCTCTGATTAGACCAAGAAGAAAGAGCATAACAAGCTGCAATTGTTGAGCTATGTTTAGCTCTGTTTGGGCAGATCAGGGCGATCTAAGGCAGCGTTGAAAGGCAGTTTGGCCATAATCAAAGGGATTGAATAAGGCCTATTTCAAGGTCAGTTCAAGTAGCAGAGTTTGAAGACTATCCACACTGTATTTCAAAAATCATTAGGGTTCGTGTTGAGGTTGATCTAGGACGAGTTGTTGGCCTATTTTAAAGTCAGGTGCTAAGCTCGTTTATTTTATGTTATCTACTTGAATGACAGTAGGGTTTGATGAAGCATTTGTGACCAGGGCCGAGTTGTATCTCTTATTGTATAGTTCTATATGAGTTGCCATAGTTGTGAAGTAATTGTTATGAACAGTGCATTGGACAGAGTTGTTATCTTTTTTTAGAAGACCCCCATTGATAAAAATTGGGGATACATTAAAAAAGTGTGTTTTTGGATACCTTGCTTGAGTATAATGGCTACATGACAAAGTTTGAGGTATGAATTTTCTTTTTGGTACCGTTCTATGCAATGCTAGACAAGTTTCAGTACAAGGGTATTTGAAATTAAAGTCAGATCTAGTTAATCAACAATCTTGAAGATTGTGATCTGGGCATATATCAGCAGATACTTCAGTGAAATATTATGTCATTGTGAGTGGGTCATTATTCCTAGTATGGGAACCCACCTTTCTTCTATCTTTTACTTTCATGGTGGCAAGGTGGTGCAAGGAGGAGAATGAAGTCTCCTTTAGGTTGGAAGCTTGAAAACGCTTCAGGGTGGCAGGGTGGTGCTAGGGCAACAGATTGAGGCTAGCAGGTTGGAGCTAGTAAAACCAGGGTGGTGGAGCTAGTTGTTCCAAACGCAATTTTTTTCAAAGAAACAAGATTTTTTTAGTAGGGCAACCTAATATTCAAGCTTGTCACCCTAGTATTGATATGCAATTCATGGTAATGTTAAATTCTTAAAGTAAAAGTGGCACTCCTTTATCTTTCATTTTCACCCTTTTACTTAAATTTTTAACATTACCATGAAATGACTCAAGATGTTTGAAAGAAGTTCCAACCTCATTGGATTTCATATAAAGGAAATAGAATTTTAGATCTCACTCAAAATCCAATAGAGTTATTAGTTTTTCAGGATTTCAGGATTGGAGGGATTACAATGTTTCCATTAGATTTTGTCATGTACTAAGGTATGGGACTCATATTTAATCAAGAGCACTAAGCCCTCTATGTACCTTAATGTTAGTGACATTGGTTGTCGAACTCCTCTGTCATTACCCTAATAAATATGTACCCATCACTCAAACAAAATCCTGACATGACATGCTACATTTTTCCTATCTAATGTTAATTGCTTAGAGGGTGATATTAATGACAAAGATCCCAAGATAGGCAATGATTTTGATGATATCTAGCTATTTGTCCTAACAAGATTTTTTTGGATGCTAGAGCCCATCTAGAGCCTATTTGTTGATGTATTTTCAGTTTAGAGATGGATTACACTCTATGCTATTTTGGTTATGTGCACCCTTACATGCTATATAAATGGGAACTTGTAACTTGTGGACGTGGTTGATGAAGATTATAACTTCTAGATGATTGATGTTATATGGTGTAATCCATGTTTTTATGTTTTTTATATCTAATTCATCATTCTATGTGTTTTTGTTGACATGTATGCATCAAAATATATGAAAATATATATTACATAAAAATCCACTTCCGATCTGCTCCCAAACTGAGAACTTTTGAAAATGTCGCTCCCCGCTCCCGCTCACGATCCGCTCCCAAACCAAGAAATTTTGAAAATGTTGCTCCCCGCTCCCGCTTCCAAGTAACCTTGCTCCCAAGTAGTAGCGATTACAAAATTTGAAGATCTATCCTTCAGGCAACGTGATTTGCAATAGCAGACTTACAGTGGTTTAATCAGCATTATGGACAGATTAGTCAGCATTGTGTACAATTGAGTAGTCGACTTGAAAAGACAGTTTTGTGACACTTCACGATCGAGGACCCGTAAAGCATATTGACAGGTGGTCACAGATTGGCAAGCTATGAGAGGCACAGCAAGACAACGAAAGAGAAATTGTCAGGGGGAGAAAGGCAAATTGCAAGAAGACAAAGGAAGATACTTCGTCAAGGGGAGTAACCTTTTGCCATTGATGTCAAAGTGGGAGAGAAATCAAGAGAGAAAGATCAGAAGCATGCAAATAGGGTAAATCAATCTGGAAAACTCAATCATGGAAAAGTCAATCTGGAAGAGAAGAACAGCATATCAGCTAAAGGGACCAACAAGTACAGCAGGCCATACTGTCCATACCAACACAGTAGTCTTTTCTTCATGCACAGGAAATACATCTTAAGATCTAGCCATGCACCTTTGGACCTGGCCATACAATGTACTGTTGGAGTACGCTCCAGTGATTATTAGCAAAAAAGAATGATTTCTTGTCCAGTAAAGGCAGCAATAAAGCTGACTGTACTGCTGTAGCTGTAGCCTCTTTTCAGAGGTCATACACTATTGTTTGAGGTGATTTTATTGACAATACAGCTGCTGGTTTAAGCACTGCAGAGGTCACATTGCAAGGAATTAAAAGCTAATTCAAAGGAGAAATCCCTATGTATGTGTTTTATTCTTCAGCTGTTCATTTTTTTGGGTATTGAGTGATTGATGCAATGTTCAGAAAATTAATTTTCTACTATTAAATAAATATATTTCTCTTATTTCATAAGAGAACATTAGAACAGCATTATTATATTTAATCGTAACTTGTCATTTGGAAACTCATTAAGTCAGCCATCCCAGTTGTAAAGGAATATTTTACTTGGATTCCAAGCAATGGTAAAAAGTTAAAAACAACAATCTCTAGCAGGATAAAGTCACGGGACATCAACCACTAATAGAATTCTGCAATCATTTGCCTCTAAAAGGATGGATAGATAGCAATGGGTAATTAGCCCTTTTTGACATTTCTTCTTGTGACAAAACTTCAGGAATGTGGAGAAGCTAGGGCTTCAGGGCTCCACCCGCTCAACTGACACATTTGGTGACTCTTTTGGAACAGAATCTACATGGTTGTGCCCCTAGAAAAATTGTGACCTGTGAAAAATCCTTGAAATGCAGCAACTAGAAATATTTCTTCTAACTAATAAATTGATTTTGCAGTTTATTTTGATTACGGCAAAATAATGAAATATTCACACTGCAATTTCTTCACCAAATAAAATAAACTCTGCAGAAATAAAAACACTGGAAATGGAGAAATGCTAGCACACAAACAAAAATTTTGACTTTTAGACAAAAGTCCCCAGAAAAACCCAATGTGGCAAAACCAGTGCAGCAGTGAGGGTTTTTATTATTATGCAACAGCAAAATTTATGAGTACAATAAAATGTCACCAAACTAACAATTTTATTTGAGAGAAATACTGGGAATTTACCCACCTCCTCAAGCAATTCCAGCCCAAGCCTCTGAAAAACAAGTCATCCAAACCCTCTGCACAGACCCTCTCACGCTCAGCCTATAACTGATGCTAATCAAGTCGTCCTGCCTATTGCTGACTAGGAAAATGTCTCTCCAGCACTCTAGAAAATCCTCTCAGCCTCTGGAAACTGAAATGACCTTCCCTTCAGCCAAATTGAACAGCCTATCTTGAGGCTCTACACAGCCTCCTGGAGATAAATTTTGACCTTCTCTTTCTGACTCTCCAGAACTGGAAACTCCTCCGAAATATTGCTATGTTGCCCCTCTGCCACCTACTACTCACCCACTAGCTTGATCTCCACAACTAAATCACTCCTACTACTAGGAATTTGAACTGCCTAGGGCAACTGAGTATCTGCACTGGTGTGTCCTCCATCTACCCATCAAACTCTTCTTATAATCTCCAGTTGGGACTCCAACAGCCAAGATTAAAACTTAATCGATGGTTGATATCATCTCCAAGTTGATTCGTGTGAGTTTCTAGCTAATTCTCACCTTTCTCAATTAATTACTATTGATTAACCATTTTTCCTAAGTTAGACTTGTGAAATTTTTAATTGAATCATCTCTAGCTGGAATTTCATAAACAATTTCTGGGTTTTGGAGAACTCCTGCGTTATAGCCTCTCCATAAAGTTTTGAGACTAAAACACCATCCAATGCTACAAAAACTAGCATGGCCTTAGATTGTAGAAGGTGGTGTCCATCTCATTACATAACCAATCAAGGACATACTCAACAAAATTCTCATTTCTCACTTTGTTAGGTCCCTATACTACTAGTATAACCCCTTATTGTTATTAGTACAACCCCCTTATTATATTGTTGTGCCCATGTAGTCCCCATATTGTTATTATTGTGCCCCATAGAAGCCCACTATTGTTATTATTGTGCCCTTACATTATTATTATGTTATTGTGCCCTTACATTTGGTATCAGAGCTTTGGATTCTACGGTTTCTTAACATTTGGTATCAGAGCTTTGGATTCTACGGTTTTGGAAAAAGGACACAGAGGGCTACTACGGGTCGCAATTTCATAACTGAAAGAGCCGAAATTACAGAGTTATAGTCATTTCAAGGTCGAGCTCCTAAAATCAACAAAAGGCAATATGAGGAAGTTTGATGGCAAGGATCCGGTAAATTGGATACTTCAAATGGAGCAATATTTTGATCTACATGGTGTACCACTGTTACAAAAGGTATGTATTGCATATTTATATTTAGAACCGGATCAATTTTTATGGAATAAAAGGCTTTGTTCTCATAAACAACTTGTTACATGGTCAATTTTCACGGAGGAAATGATAGCACATTATGAGGATACAAAGAGCAACACCAACAATAGGAAACACCAAAACGGTTTTGTGACATACTAGAAAGTAAATTATGGCAACAATGAATTCTGCCCCTCACAGCTATGAAGATGTAAGTGTTGTTTCTCCTAGCCTTCCACAACCTACAAGGGTTACACCACAACAATTGGAACAAAAAAGAGAAAAAGGGCTTTGTTACAATTGTGATAACAAATACATTAAAGATCATAAATGTGCTGAGAAGAAATTATTTTACATTGATTGTGAAGAGGAGGAAGAAAAGGATCAAGAAACGTCAAAAGAAGACTATATACGCCAAGAACCAACCCCAGAGAAAGAAGAAATTAATCTGACCATATCTTGTAAAGCACTGGAAAGAATTACCACTCCTAAAACTCTCAAGATAAAAGGACATATCAAGAAGAAAATGGCTCAAGAAGTGAAAGATCACATCGAGAAAGAAGAAATGAATCCGACCATATCTTGTAATGCATTGGATGGAATTACCACTCCTCAAACTATCAATTTAGAAAGACATATCAAGAAGAAAAATGTTCAAGAATTGAAAGATCACATCGAGTCTCAAGAAATCAATCCGACCATATCTTGTAATGCATTGGAAGAAATTACCACTCCTCAAACTATCAAGATAGAAGGACATATCAAGAAGAAAAAGGTAAGAGTCTTGATTGATTCAGGCAGTACCCATAATTTTATTGATTGTAAGATAGCCAAGGAATTGAATTTCTTCCTATATCCAACACCGGAGTGTCAAATGATGGTTGCAAGTGGAGGAACCATGAATTACTCTGAAAGTGCCATAATATCAAGCTATCCATGGGAGAATATGTATTGAATAGCCCAATGCTTTCCATTCCAATGGGTGGTGCTGATGCTTTACTAGGAGTCCAATGGCTACAATCTTTAGGTACGATAGCTTTTAATTTTCAATAACTTTTCTTGAAATTTTTTTGGGAAGGAAAGGAAATTGAATTGAGGGGTATCGAAAGAAAACCTGGAAAGATAATCAACTCTAACAGCATGAAAAAGCTTCTAAATAAAGAACGGGGTGTAATTGCACAATTATGTTCACTAGAGGATCCCACATCAAAATCATGTATTTCTCCAAATCTCCAAAACGTTTTGGACAATCATTCCAAGGTATTTGAGACTCCCAAATGCCTCCCACCTATTCGTGATCATGATCATGCTATTCATTTGATTCCACGAAGTGTTCCTCCAAACATCAAGCATTACATATATCCATATGCCCAAAGGAATGGGAACTCATTCAAAATTTGCAGAAGATCCCAGTTCAAACAGTATTGCGAGAACTTGACAAGAAAGGAAAAATCATATTGGAACATGAAGCAGTCACAAAATCGAGAAATCGAACGCTACGAAATAGATCAATTTCAGAGTATCTCATGAAATGGAAGAACTTACCTGCTGAAGATTCCACATGGGAGGACAAGAATTCATACAGAAGCATCAAGAACTACTCAAGCGTTGAGGACAACACTTTTTGAAGGAGAGGGGCATGTTAGGTCCCTATACTACTAGTGTAACCCCTCATTGTTATTAGTACAACCCTTAATATATTGTTTGCCCATGTAGTACCCATATTGTTATTATTGTGGCACATAGAAGCCCACTATTGTTATTATGTGCCTTAACATCATAATTGTTATGTCGGCTCTGATTATATTATGACCCCTTAGACTCCTATATATAGAAAGGAGGTCTTGTCATTTGTATCATCCAAGAATTGTTCATTTGTGTAATGTAAAGGAAGTTGAATTGTTCTTTTTGTGAGTTGGTTTCCTAACACACTTCCCACTAAATCTGCCATTTGGAACAAAATTTGGCATTTGGATTGCCTGCCAAAAATCAATATATTTTGTTGGACCTTAGCCCATGACAAAACCCTAGTAGCAGAAAATATGAATAAGTGAGGAATTCAAGGCCCTTAAAGATGTATCCTTTGCTAAAACAGATTGGAAACATCCCATCACTAGACTGTCCTTTCACTTTTGGGGTGTGGTTTACAGTGGTTAAGGACTAGAGAATCAATTTAGGAGACCAAATTCATTGAAGTAGTTCTTTGAGAAGTGGTGTAGTCATTACCTAGGTTCTTTTCATCAAAAGTCTCTTTCCAAAAGGGTCTCATTTGCATTACTAAAATTTGTCTACTGAAAAGTTTAGCTCGCTAGGAATCATGCCATATTTCAACAACTCTCGTCTACTCCAAAGCTAAAGTAACATTGACTAAATTGTTCAACTCCAAGAGGCTTCAGTCCATCCTCTTCACTCTTCCCTTCCCCTTCCTATTCCCAGACAAGAACTCTATATCATGCTAGCAACTTCAACTAACCCCTAAGGAATTCTCAACACTGTAGCAAGTACCAAAAGAACTATATTCTCAATTTTGATGGGGGGCTCAAAAGGGAACCCAAGGGTGGCAAGTGCAGGTGGTGTTCTCATTAACCCATGAGAGCAAGTTGCACATAAATATGCTTTGAGCCATGGAATTCTTTCAAATAATTTTGCATAGAGTTTGAGTCTTGCTAACTCTTTTCACATTCGAAGACTCCTAGTGATCAAGAATTCAAAGAACATCATTCTTCACTTGATCTCAAGCAATAACCCTATAAATTAATGCCTTGCATCTGTGTTCTCCAGGATTCAACAAGCAATATCTTTTATTCTTCATGCGAGATTCTTCCATTAAAACCAATTAGCAAACAAATTTCCAAATAAGGCAGTCCTAGGGAAAATTACAAGCACTGAAATCAATGGCCAGCCATTCCCATAATGGTAATTTGCACCTCTATAGATTACGGGCTTGCATCAATGTTCTCAAGGATTCGACAAGCATTATCTTTTATTCTTGATGCGAGATTCTTCCATGAACAACCAATTAGTGGACAAACTTGCAAATAAGGCAGTCCTAGGGAAAATTGAAAGCACTGAAATCAACGGCTAGGTATATGCTCAGTCGTTCCTATAATGGTAATTTGAACCTCTGTCTCAATGCACCTTCTTCTTGATTTAAATAAGCAAGTGCAGGACACCACCTGTGAAGCATCAGGTAATGCCAAAATCAACCCTAATCATACATAGTTTTACATGTTTTTCAGAACTCCCCAGTTATTAGGTCATTGAAGAATCTACACAAACAAGTCTTTCTTTATTTTATGTATGTAATGCTATTTGAGCCAGACTCTTGTTGGCTGAAGCTAAGTCTTTCTTGTTACTTCAAAGATCAGCATATAGACTTTTTCTAGCATTGCTGTTGTGAGCAGTAGCTGCAGTTTTTTGCTTAATACAAATATCTACCAGTTCTTGTTTAGACAAAAAACATTAGGACAGCAGTCACCTAGGCTTGAAAATTCACAAAAGACACTACTGTGAAACATGTCCACAAGGCAATATTGAAAAACTCAGCACAGCAAATGACTTAGTGACATTGGAGTGTGAGAGTGTGACTCCGATTTGGTAAAAAGCTCAACAGAAGAAATCGTTCAAAATGGAAGTTTTTCTTTTGCTTTTTAGCATTTATATTTGATATCAGCAAGTTACTCCATGGGCAGAAAATAACCCAGGAGTTGCTCACAAGAACACGTCTGACCCACAAGTACTTGCAAGACTGACACACTGTTTGGGACCACTCTCAAACATCCCGAAACAATTAATAGCATTGTTAAAAATTTAAGCAAAAGGACGAAAATGAAAGACAAAGCTTTACTAATTTAACATTACTATCAATTACATAATATATTCTTAGCATTAGTAGGGCCTAGAATTGAATATTAGTCTGCTCCACTCATAAATTATTGTTTTATTTAAATAATTTGTGTTCGGCCCACACATGCCACATAAGCATGTTGTACCACCCCACATGTGCCATACAGACACTGAATGTGATGCATGGACGCTGAAACGTGGGCCTGAAATGTGTTTCAAAAAAGTGAAACGTATTTCAGGCATGTTTCAGGGCTTCTGTACCAAAATGCAGTTGGTATGGAGGTGTCCCATGTTTCTTGCAACTTGGTTTCAAATCTATTAATTATTATAACAACCTCAACACATAAAAACACCAAATACATATTCCAATGTGCTAGACCAAGTGGTTGAGTGCTTTGAACATGCAAGAAGTCTCAAGGCCCATCCCCAAGTTGGTTGCCTCTGTCACATGCCTCACATGATGTTCATACCGGGTCAAATGTTGTAATCGGCATCAATGGGTTTACACTAGGTACAATCTACAAAAACGGTGAAGTTCCTGAGGGTTTCCCCATAAAATTTCGTTGGTAAAAAAAATAGAACACACATGTGACATCTATGGACAATCTATAATCCAACGTTTGTGCATCTTTGGATTCAGATTCACTCAAGATACATTTTCAGTTTGAAAGCACCAAATTATCTACTCAAGATTTGACCAAGGTTGGGAACATCAACCTCAAGGAAATCAGCACCTCAAAATCGATCCTCTTGAAGAACTCAGCTCTAAAGAATCAGACCTGTCTCACCAACAAATCAGCCTCCTTTCTTCGCATCTCATATGACCCATGTGCACTTGAGAAATCAACCTCTTTGGATATTTTGGCCTCCTCTTCAACAACTCAGCCTCCCTCTTTCTTGAACCCAGCCTCCCTGAATTTCTCCCAAAATTCCCTGTTGCACTTCTCTTCAGTTTAATCAAGCCTCTCACTCTAGAGAAAACTACTTCCTCCATAATTGTGCGTCTTCAACTCTCCCTCAAGCTTTTTTTATAATTTCATTAAGCCAAAACCCCTAACCCTAATCTTCTGAGTGATCAATAACTAGGATTAAATCATAAGCCTCATTTGAGATCAATAATTGAGATTATATCTAAGTCACTTAAATAATTCTATTAATTATCCTATAAGGCCCCAAAAAAAAAGAACATTTCACATTTCCTAGGGACACACCCTTGATTACCCCAAAAGGGAGGCAGGGGGGAATGTCACCCACTGAATTTCCTCTCCGAGAAACACAAGAAGCATGGGGATACACCCCCACCAACAGGAATACATCCCCAAGTAACACAGAAATTTTTGATGTCTTGATTCAAGGTTTTTCTTTTTCACTTTTTCTTTTTTTTTAAATGATCCTTTTATATATTGTTTTTTGGATCCAAATCTTGACTTTTCAAAAAATTCAACAGATCTGAGTCCATATCTGTTTCCATGCAACTTAGATTGGTGCTAAATATCAATCTAACCATATTTGAAAGTTGATGCAATGTCAATATGTAGGATACAAAAGTATTTACCTTAATAAACATTTATTCAAAGAGGTAATATCATAATGTATAATGTATTTTTCAGTGAATGGCCCTTTTGAAATCTGATGTCCTAGCTTTTCACCTACAATTTTCAACAAAATATGCAATTGTGAAGCTTAAACATTGCCTTGCAAGAAAATCTATTGTATTTTGATAACACATGGCCCCAATGTAACTCCATGTTTATCAGGCACCCACATTTTCATCCTGGCTTGAGAGACCTACACTAGCCACTTACAAATTTTCAACCACCATTGTTTATCGAGTATTTCACATATATTGTATCTGATCAACCCCCATATCCAAAATCACAACATAGATGAAAGGTTAGCCACTAGATCAAAGAGGCAAAAAAATTGTTGAAATGAGATGACAAACATCCCCAACCCTGCCTTGAAGTGGCAGTCCAATATAGCAACTTTTAAGTTGATAATTTGTATGAAAATTAAATGACTATGGAGATTTAAGACCACCGCCATCTGTTAATAACTACCACCCAGTTTGCCAGAGTAGTTATATCCAATCCACCCTGGATCTAGTGCAGGACTGAAATAATGTTCCAATGAAAAGGAGAAACAAGCGCCAACTTTTTGCCCTGTCGTGGGAGTCGGGGCTAATTGAAGTAGAAAAGGCTCCAATTAGGACAGGTTAAGCAAATCTCAGATCACTTTTTAAGGATCTTGTGCCAGTAAGACTATATTTCAAATTTAGACTACCCATTATTGAACAAATGCAACAGGAAAAGGAGCATACATACATTCTGCATTAAAGGAATTGGTCTAGACATGGTACCTTCGGATATAGAAAACGTCAAATGGGCACCCAACAACTCGTGGGTGCCCTTAAACAGTAATACAAAGAGGTCCTACTGCCCTTCGCAATCCCTTATACAGCCATCAGAGAGTTCTCCGTAACGGTCATAATGTTAATCCATGATACACCGGATTACAGGGTACAGATAGAGATGACTATGACTTACCTCAATATCATGCGTCTATCTTCCTTTTTTTGGAAGGAAGCTGAAGGATGCGAGCCTTGACGTGTTCGTCTTCCTGATGTCTAACGCTCTGCAAAATTTAAAACAAAATACAAAGACTTTATAGAAACGAATGATTATATACGCCATACTCTGCCAATGTCAAGTACCTTTGATGGGAGTGACCATGATGACTTGGCCGACTACATAGGATGGGTGGATGTTATGTCATGTGACATACGTTCCACAAAACAGGAAGAGAAATGCTTGGTCGGGTTCCTCGAACTCACATATGTAATAGCCCTTTCAAGGAAGGAATCATTATTTAAACAATTTCCATTTCATTTGTCGAGGTAACTACCTATATATGGACAAAGAGTTGTTACCACTTTAAGGTTCATGGGTGCTTTTTTGGGTTGGTTTAGGTGGAATTGGTAACTAATCCAGATTGGAAGGTTTAAATCTATCTGTTACTGTAAATTTTAGGTTAATATAACAATTAGCAGAAGATAAGAAATTTGGATTTCAATTTAGTGTTGAGATGCTCTAAATACAGGGGAGTTTGGATTTCAATTTAGTGTTGAGAGAAATTTGGATTTCAATTTAGTGTTGAGATGCTCTAAATATAGGGGAGTTTGGATTTCAATTTAGTGTTGAGATGCTCTAAATACAGGGGAGTTTGGATTTCAATTTAGTGTTGAGATGTTCTAAACACAGGGGAATTTGGATTTCAATTTAGTGTTGAGATTTCAATTTAGTGTTGAAATGTTCTAAATACAAGGGAGTTTGGATTTCAATTTAGTGTTGAGATGCTCTAAATACAGGAGAGTTTACTCTTTAACCCAGACACAACAAACCAATGTCTTATTAGAGTTTGAATTTAAGTGGAGAGAGCGTTAAACTTAACTCTCAACCATTCAAGTTATTGTTTTTTGAGTTTTTTTTTGTTTTATTAAGCTTTTATTTTACTTCAGTTTTAAGGCATTAATCAGGGCCTAGGCAATAGGTTACAACTCAAAACAAAGTGTAGCCCTTGTTACAGTTTGTTATGGATTCTTGCAATGATTATTGGGAAATTTTGAGATCTCATAGCCTTTGTAGTAAAGCCTGCATCACAAAACAAGGAAGTAATATTTTTTCCTAAAAGGGATGAGAATCGTTATTGCTCAAAGTGCATACTAGTAATAATGGGGTCATCCAGGCAAAGTAGATCTCAAACTCAAAACCAAGTATCAAAACTACAGGTATTTCAACCTAAAACTTGAAACTGCATACAAAATGCTTAGATTATGGCATCAAGATGTAAAATCAAAATTATAATTTGTTAAATATGCAACAAATCAATGATAAAAACATAAATATTACATGAAAGTTGATCTGTACACTATCATGAATGTTCCACTAGATAGCCCATCACAATAGATTATCGTCCATTTTACAATGTTTACTTATATTATCTTTAATATTATAAGCATAACACTTAAATTATTGAAATAAATTAAGAATATATAAAACAAATGATGCAAGACAACTTAGTCGCTGTCACTCAAGTTAGAAATTATGCTATGGGAAAAACAGCGTAAATAATAATAACCTACATTGGTCAATGCTAAATTAATAGTGGTCAATAGGGAAATTGAATCCTATACTTTTGGCCGGAACTAATATTGAGATGTTGAGAAATTAATTGCTTCCTAAGGCACAAGGGCTTGTGGTGGGTAGTAACCTGTGCAGATTTACAGATTTACAGTTTTACTCCTACATAAGTGAGGAAAACATAAATAATGGTGAGAAGTAACTCATGACAAGTATATTTATTTACATGTTATTCTTATCCATTTTTTATGCAAAGACTTACTTAAATTATGGTGGGAAGTAATTGATGGTAAGTAACTCCTGGTAAGTATATTCATTTTGCATCTTATTCCTATCACATTTTTTATGCAAAGACTTGCTTAAATTATGGTGGGAAGTAATTGATGGTAAGTAACATTAGTAATGGTGGGAAGTAACTCTTGGTAAGTATATTTATTTACATCTTATACCTATACATTTTTTATGTAGAGACTTGTTTAAATTATGGTGGGGTGTAACTAATGGTAAATATGTTATTTACTTGAGTATAAGCTATTTTCAAGGATTTTATTTTGGATGGTTTTTGTGCAAAGCTTAAAAATAAAAAATAAAATTACTACACAAATATATAAAAATCATGCATGCAATGATATCTATATATTATGGCATAAAATATTTGAGGGAGTTATCCACATACCATTATATTGTGCAAAGGCTGCAATAAAACCTTCAAGTTATGATCCAATCAAATGTTTGAAAAATAAATATTTATTTCTCAAAGCTAAACATTATAAGTTGCATGCTAAACTAATAGTGGTCAACATGAAAATCAATTGCTAAACCAACAAGTACTGCAGAGCAGTGCCACTCAAGTTAGAAATTATGGTCGGATAAAAAGTTGCACAAAAAATTAATAACTTACATTGGTCAATTCTAAGTCGATATTGCTAAACCAACAAGTACTACATAGCAATGCCACTCAAGTTAGAAATTGTGGTCTCATAAAAAGTTGCATAAAAAAATTAATAACCTACATTGGTCAATGCTAAATCAATCATGGTCAATAGGCAAATCTAATCCCATAATCTTGCTTTGGCAGAATTAAAAATTTGAGATTTGAAGTGGATAAATTAATTGCTTGCTCAACCATAAGCATTTACATAAATTTTGGTAGGTATACTCCTACATAAGTGCCCAAACATAAATAGGGGTGGGAACTAACTCCTATGAAGTATATTTATTTATATCTTATTCGTATTCATGTTTTAGGCAAATAATTGCTTAATTTATGGTGGGAAGTAACCGATGGTAAATATTGTATTTAAGTGAGTATGAGTTATTTTCAAGGACTTTATTTTTGGATGGTTTTCCTACAAAGCTTAAGAATAGAAAATCACTACACAAATATATAAAAATAATAGATGAATATTGCAACCATATCCATACATCATGGTAGAATATATATGTGAAGCGATTACACACATGGCATTATGTTGTGCAAATGTGCAATAAGACCTCCAAGTTATAATGAACGAAAATTAATTTTTTTTAGAATATATATACATATTTCAAAGTTAAACAATATAAGTTACGTTGGTCAATGTTAAATTAATAGTAGTCAACAGGAAAATCCATGGTTAGAGTCTTGCTTTGGCAGAGACTAGCAAATGTTACACCATCTACATAATCAACACAAGTTGTACCCTAAAAGACTCAAAAGACTCAATATGGGAAAACCTGCCAAAAGTTAAGAACTATGCATATACAAATAAAGTTAAGTTCTTCTTGAATATTAAAAGCAAAATATAAAGAAAGACAATATCATTATGGAGTTACCACAAACATTATAGTCTAAATGACTACCTAAGGTCTTCTACTTCCCTTGATGTACTCAATATCACATTCCTTTGACCCACTTAAAGATAGAACAACAAATCAATATAGTAGGAACAAAACCCCTTTCTTTCCTAGCAACCTAGTGTTTAACATGTCTCAATAGTCATCTAGGGTTGAGATTAGGGTTATTACATGCCCCAACTCTCTATTAGGGTTAGGGTTATAAACTCTCAAGAAGATTTTTTAAGTCCATACATGCTGAGCCTCAAATGTGTTAGTAAGGGGAGTTGATGCGGCATCCACTCAATATCATGCTCACCAAATGCATAATTCAACTTGAAAGAGGTGTAACTTCCTCGTATAGATTCCAATTGAGGTGAACTTTGTGCCATTGGGAAGCTCTTAATGAGTAGAGTAGCGTTATATTGTTGGATACTTCATTTGCAAAATCTTGACCCAAAAATAGTCATTTAATGCTTCAAATATGTTGTAGAAATTTTATAACCATGGATCACCAAAATAAGATGCCCCAAAAATGGAGCCTACGAGTCCATGGTTCCAATTTTTCCACTCCAAAGTACTAAAATATATAAAAAATAATATAGTGATACATTTGAAATCATACCTCCCCATTTTGAGAGGCTTTTGGTCCCCAAAATATTCAACTAAAAGATGCTAAGAAGTTTTTTCTCCTCTACCTTCCCACTAGAATACCATTTCATCTTTGCATAGATGTTGTTTTTTCAACCCAACCTGCTAGAGTTATTGTTTCCCTTGTATAGTTGTTCTTGACATGTTTTGCAAAATTGCATCCTCTATTGACTATGTTGGAGATTCTAGTGCTAAAACCTTTGTAATATGTAAGATTTAACTGTCATTTTCCTAATCTAAAATGGAAGATTCATGGAGTTTTAATTCTCCACATTCACTAATGAGTAAATGTGTATATATGAATGTTGACAAATCTAAAGGAATTGTCACCTACCTACTCCAACACTTTGAAAGGACCACACCACATACCCTTGAGCTTCTCATTAAGGGCTTGTATACTTTCTTCATTCTAGTGCAACCAAACTTGATCTCCTACCTTGAATGTCTTTTCAGTTATATGTTAGTCATACAAACCTTTGTACTTTCCTTGTGACTTTTGCAACATCTCTTGTACTTGCAAATGGACTTTCTTAATCTCATCATTAACTTTCAATGCCTCTCATGTGGTGTCTTCCCTCACTCCTCCATGATTTCCATATAAAACTTTTAAAGACAAAGGTGGTAAATATCCAAAATGAGTTTCAAAAGGGGACATACTAGTGGAAGTGTGTACTACTTTGTTATAGGAATATTAAATACAGATCAAATATTTGCCCTGAGTTCTTGGATGCCTATTATTGTAACCCCTAAAAAGTTTAATCAATTTTCTATTCGCCACTTGTAATCTCCCATCTGTTTGTGGATGGAAAGTTATAGATCTCGTTAGCTTGGTTTCCATCTTCTTCCAAAGTGTAGCCCAAAAGTGCATTAAGTAAATAGAACCTAAGTAATCCAAAGTACACTTGAACCCTTTCAAAAAAACATGATTATTGCATCCTGTTCACAAATGGTCTTTTTACAAGGCATTAGAATGCAATCTTACTAAATAGATCCACTACCACAAATAAATACTTTTTCCTTGCCTAATACTTGGCAAACCACCCAAAAAATCCATAGAAATGCTCCCCATAGCCTAGTAGGTGCATTTAAGGGATGATATAAACCTTGCTTCTAGTATGTATACTTGGATAAACCAAGCCATGCCTTTTTTCAGTATGGACATACACATACCTTTGTAAGTTGGCCATTGTTTTACTAACATTAAAATGACGTACAACTTTGGAGATGTGGGTGTCTCTAAAAATAAGTTTCAATATTTCTTGTTTAGGAACACAATGTTTATCTAACTTGTAAAGCACCCCATCCCAAATATTGTGATTAACATTTCTATCATCGTATTCGTCACAAAATTAGCCTTACAATAGTTGAAATGCCTCCTTTAAGTCCTTCAATTTTGTGCATTCCTCTCTATATGCATCATTGATGAAAGGCTTTATTGACATAAGACTACCCATAACTACAATCTTGGTTGTGGCTAGCCTTGAAATCATGGTTGCGAACTTATTAGTGATGCCCTTCTTATACTTGATGATAAGATGAAATTATTACAAAAATCACATCCACTTATGGTGTATTGTTTACAAAGCTTACTTTACATCGATGATATTGTAGCAATTAATGTTAATTTGGCAGCTCAGGGATAAATTCCCTCCTTGGAAAATCTCCCTCATCAAGAAAGACCCCTCCTAACCCTTGGAAGAATTTAATTTGGTTAAGGAAAAACATATTTCTAATATGGAAACCCACATGTGCGCAAAATGATAGGTCGGTTCAAAAGAGAATTTGGACACCCTTAGAGGCCTATAAATACAAGTCAAGTGAACCTCATTTGGAGATGATTATCAAGCATTCTTCTTTTCTCTTCTACGATTTGGTTAACACATACCTGAAGTTGGTTTGTGGGAAATTGGTTCGTACAGGTCCGACATTGCAGAGTTTGAGCTTGCACGTGTGAATTAGGGTTTTTGGCCTCGGGCCGCAGGGTTGTTACTGAGAAATATTGGTTGTAGTCGCGCACAAGATAGGGTTCTCCCTGTGGCTGGAACACTTCAGTCGCACGCATGAACGTTACCTCCGTGCGACCGAAACTTAGGGTTTTTTCCCTGATAGTTGACCACAAATATTGGCAGTTGATGTTATTGTTCTTTCTACATAATTGCATATGTTGTTAATGAGGTTATGATGTTGTGAGGTGAATATGATATAAATGATGAAATGAAATTATATAAAGCAAAGAACAATATATCCCTAAGAAAAATTAACATGATATCAAAGTTGGGCTAAAGAAAAGTCATTGAAGATCACCCATGTGAATACACCATTAATGGAAGCAAGAGAAGGTGGAGGAGACCTAAAGGAATGTTAGGGTTTGAAGGAAACCTTAAGCAATTTGGTTATTAGGGTTTGATAGATATCATGAGGTTAGGGTTTGGAAGAAACCTTGTAATATGATAGAGGCTTGAGTTATGCAATCTTGAAACCATAGCATGATCAGTGAGAAGTTGTTCTAGCACTTGTGATAGATTCATTGTAACGCTAAATGGGCTAGTCTCAATTAGGCCTTGTTGTTAATGAAGACGATTGGAAAAATTGAAGGCAACATTGTTATATGGGTGATAGACTATAATAACTCTTGAAGGTTGGTTCAAAAATAAGTACCTTTTAGAATTATTTCTTCATGACACTATTCTTGTTTAGATTTATTGTTTTGATTATTTCTTATACTTCCTACATGAACATTTGAGTACTTCTAACCTCTATATGAGATGTGATAATCAAATCCTTCTTGAGGATGATCTAAGGTGCAGGAAGAGAAGAATTGGTGTTGGAATAGGAAGAAGTACCTGATGAGAGTTATTGCAAAGTTGACAAAGTAGAATAAAATATGGAAATTACAAGTGCTACAATTGTCAATGACAAATAAGTGCTACAAGTTGCAAAGGTATCTTAATATTACATGGTGTGTATAATATATTGTTGCAGTGTTATGATTTAACTGCAATATTATATGGCAAGTTAAAGCCCTAAGGTATGACATGAATATCACCTTCATAAATGACGCATGCATGCATATGAGAGTAAGCTTGATTTCTGGTACATGTGATATGTTGGTGCACTTGATATTTGGCAAGTATCTTATATTTTATTAGACATGGTGGATTTCGTGGTTTTATAACACAGACAATAAACATTGATTTTGATATATGGAAACTTGATACTAGTGTTAATGCTTGTGATAAGTATGGTAACCCTAATGATAAAAGTGTGATAATAATATTAATACTTAGGATCTTCTTGTTGATCTTGGCTAGGTTTTGATAAGCTTAGTAAATGTAACAAAAACGGATGCCTTGACTTAATGATGTTAAGAATTTAAAGAAAAAAAATGGTTGAGTAATGTGATGATGAATTATGATGACACACTTGTAGCTACCCTAATTATATGACACTAACCTTTGATGAATATTTAATGACATGTTCATATGTGACAATGATACAGTCGATGACGATTTGTTATGACTATGATGCATATATATTTAAGAACCTAATATAGTTTGACTCTTTGATTTGGTAGTTTTGTTGGTGCATGACATTATTATGATAGACAGGTTGATGTCTTGAATGATGATGATTGAAGAAGCTTCCCATTCAGAGGGAGAAACCCTCCATAAGATCCCAACACCCTATTATTATTTGCAGTAAATTAATAGAATTCTTTTAACTGTTTTTTTTGTTGGTCAAGTAAGAGTGGAACCTTCAATTAACCTAACAAAGATTACATATGGTACACATATTTACAAGTGTAAAGCCCAAAAAGACAAACATGTTGACGATCAACATACAATAGGGTTAACAGAACCCAAAACCTTCCACACATGACACAAAAATCCCCCTGGGTAATAAACCTAAGTGTTCAGAGTGCTAATCTCACTGCAATTCTTCTCATTCAATTCTTGCAACTCTAACTCCACAATTCTTATCCCTCCATCTCCACTGTCTATATAACTTTCAATCGGATGGTTTATAAATTCTTCGATCAACCGTGATCCACCGTCGCTCTTACCTTTAATTAGACAGTTGAAAATCACTCTGATCAACTGAGTTGCACAGTGATCCTGCACCATAGATCAACACCCACTTAATCTAACAGTCCTCAAGTTATCGCTTCGGAAACTTGCGCAGTACTTACTCGCTTTACGGATCCGATATAGATTAAAATTTTGATCTATAAAGAATTCGAGTCCACTCTTCGACTTAATCTTCGATCATGTTGGAACCTGATATCCATCTGATGTCAAAGACCTTAAGATCCTATGGCTTATGGCCCTTCAACTAGCACATTGTTTATCACCTCCTCAACCCCCGTAGTTGACTATGACGAGAGCAAGATTGCAGGATCGACGGTTAGGATTTACTGCGACACTTCGACCCGGCTACAGTACTTCCGCTTTGTCCTACTCCCGCTTGTCTACCTTGTGGCCATTATTCATGATCTGGAAGTATTGAACGTATTTGGCCACCTGTCGATGACAATCTTCCCTCAGTTTACCAGAGGGTATAGACTCCCAGTCATACCAGATATAGTTTTCCTTGCATATCACGCCTTCATTCGCGCAGACGATCAGCGAACATATTGGCCTTTCTTCGTACATGAACAAAACTAATGGTTCTTAGGGTTCGCAAGTGGGAATGAATACGTTGAAGGACCTATGAGAACCTCCAGTGTTTCGACACTTTTCCAGGGGTTGTTCCATTATATTGTTGGGTTGTGTTATATTCTTTCCACGACTAACCTACGTAGTGAACCGGGGGGCGGAGCCCCCCCCTTCGTTGCGCCGATTGCGCAGTGGGGGGGTTTGAGGGGGGCGGGTAGCCCCCCTTTACGGGGTTCGGGGCAACGCCCCGAGAAATTTTTTTTGGACCCTATATTAGGTTGGGCGAACCTACCTATGGTTTTCGGTCCATGGTTTGGACGCGATGGTTTTCGGTCCATGGTATTGGATGCTTCGGCATGTATAAATATGTATTGTAACATTGAAAGGAATATAATGAAAAAATTCAAGCTGGTAGTCCCGGTTTTGGGATCTAGTGGGAAATCTCTGTGTATATGTGTTTTATGTGTTATTCTCTCGCATTTTTATTTTTCCTGTGATTTAGAATTCGTACGCAGGTAATTTCTGTACGGGGTTAAAACCTACATTTGGTATCAGAGCTGTTTTGGCTTCAAGGGGATGCCTTTGTTGCTGAGGGGTTTCGCTCGGCCTGTGGTAGACCCTGTTCAGTGGGAGATCTGCGAGATCGATTCTGGTGGTGAAAGAAGATGGCGAGCAACGGAAAGATAGAGATTGAGAAGTTCAATGGTCAGAGTTTTGAGTTGTGGAAACTCAAGATGGAGGATCTGTTGGTGGATAAGGATCAGTGGATCGCGGTAGATCCGGGTACTAAACCAACGAGGGTGACTGATGAAGAATGGAAGAAGTTGGATCAGAAAGCGAAGAGCATAATATGATTGTGTGTCTCAGATTCAGTATTGCTGAATGTATCAGGGGAAGCTACGGCGAAGTCTTTGTGGGACAAGTTAAGGACTTTATACCAATCTAAGTCTCTGGTGAATAAACTGTTCCTGTGGAAAAAGATGTATAACCTAAGGATGAATGATGGAGACTCGGTGACAGAGCATCTGAATGCGTTTAATACTGTGGTAAGTCAGTTATCATTTGTTCATATTAAAATTTCAGATGAGGATAAGTGCATCAGTTTGGTGTGTTCTCTACCAGATTCGTGGGATAGTCTGGTTATTGCAATAGGTAGCAATGCAACTACTTTGCAGTTTGATGAAATAGTCTCAGCCTTACTGACGGAGGAGATGAGACGAAAAATATGGACAACTAGAATGGTGATGCCATGTCTGTACGAGGACGGTCCCAAAAAAAAAAAACAAAAATAAGTCATCAAGTGGGAGATCTAAATCTAGAGGGAGATCTAAATCTCCAAGAAAACCTACAAAGGTGGTGTGCTGGAAATGCGGAAAGGAAGGGTACTTCAGAAGGGAGTGTAAATCTAAAGCTACTGATAAAGGAAAGGGATTTGATGATGCTCCTTCTGCAGAGGCGAAAACCACCTCAGATGAAGGTGGGGATGTGTACTTGGCTTCTTCAAGTACACATGTAGATCATGAGGCATGGTTGATTGACTCAGTGCATCCTTTCACTTCACTCCCCATAGAGAGTGGTTCTGCGAGTATGAGAAATACGATGGTGGTGATGTCTTCTTAGGAGATGATAGGAAGGCTAGAATCATTGTTCGTGGAAAAGTAAAGTTGAAGTTGCAAGGTGGAAGGGTTAGAACCCTT